>WACJ01000436.1:0-150202 GCA_008973525.1 Stenopsyche tienmushanensis | reverse complement strand
GTAATGTTTGAGGGCAATATACTGTAGTCAAAGTGTCAGTGTGTAAATAACGTCTTTAATATATCAAAGATAAACACATGCAGCCAAAAATGAACTCGTGACCTCGTCAAATATCCTTATACTGTCAAAGATCCTTATCTTCCTGCGTACACATAATACGAAATATATTTACAAACAATACAAAATATATATTTTTAATTGACTTGTCAGTAACAGAAACTATTAAATAATATTATTTTGTTGTGGTAGATAAGCCAAACATATAGATTATTTTTTACGACACAGAACCAAGTGATTCCCTCGTTAATCGCGCCTTCTTCAAAACATATCCCTCATGATCAAGGGGACTACTTGTATGATCAAAAGGTTTAAAAAATGCAGTAGAAATAAAAGGTATAAAAATATATAGTACGTTAATTGTTTTTATTTCTGATTACTAATTATTAACTACGTACACGTAAATAATCGCATATATATCGCATTTATAGCAATTATTCTGGAGTATTTTCATCATCTATGCAATCTAAGCTATTATACCAACATTTCATCAGGACTTTTTAAAGATAATTCAGATGAAAGTGCAAACTATAGTTGATTAGTAATGAAATATTTATGCAATGGTAGGATGTGTGTCGTCAAAAAATGGTGTGAGGGCTGTCGAATCACTTAACAATTCCGCGGAGAGAGCTCACCGCAGTGAGGGCTCGTTTGGCGTTATGATAATCGCTGTATTACAGGGATGAGGGTGGCTAGGCTAGAGGGACCAATAAGGGAGATCGCGTACCACCACTGGCGACCTCTGCCCTCGCGACCCGCTTCAACAATTAAACACTTTGGGGCCTCGCGATGGCCCCAGATCGCTATTTCTCTCCAACTCCCATATGTGAGCATCTTTCGCCGATGCCAATTTTCTTGCCACTGCCTATTAACATGGTCTATTTGGGGCTCGTTTAAGTCCCGAGTCTGGTAATAGACTATAAATGATTTTATTAACGTCTATAGCGTCAACATTGTAAATTTCTCATTCAAATTTTAAGTCGAACTCGGAATCGGGAGACGTTGTGATTTTTAAGGGCATGGTCTATTTTTCATTGCGAATTCCCTGTTTTCCCAGCGCACGAAGGCCGTCTAGCGACTCCTGAGAGCGTTCTCAGAAATATATATCTAATTTATACATTACAAAAACGTTTGTGCCCGCACCCAGCAACTGAGGGGGGCGAAACGGATAATACACGGGTCGGGGTGGCAGAGCCACGTCGACAGGTTACCAGGGGTGAGACGTCGTAAGAGGACTCTCCGAAGACGAGGACGTCACACATCCCGTGGAGAGCAGCCGCCAGTCGAGCAGGTTGGATCTGGCCCCATAAAATCTCTTAATTGTGAAAGTTTTTACGTTACCCCGTTATTGCGTACCAGTACAGATACAGATTAAAGTAGGTAATGGACACGGCTTCTGATGACCCCATCAAACCCAAAATAATAATGTAATCTCAATTGGGTTTCTTCAAGCGTGGTTTTTCTGCGGAATTTGATAAGGAATATTATATATGGAACATTTATTATAGGACTCAATGGACGAAACACTCATGTAATTCTTGTAAAACATTCAAGCCCGCATTAAGTTTCTATAATACAAATCGATTTTGAATATGGTATCCTGTGCTGCATGATAATGTGCATTAATTACAATGCATTTATAAAAATGATTATAACTTTATAAATTTTCTCGGCCAATTTTTTATAGTTTCGAAGAATAAAGTCCCCCATGAGAATGGCGGAATCACCATCTTTTATAATTTGTTTGATCATCTCGTATTTCACACCCACAATCCCCGGGGATTTCTCCAACATTTCCAGAGAAATTTCTTCTACTCGATTTGAAAATTATAATAGCCATTTGAAATGCATTGTGCGCTTCGAGCAAATCACAAGTGGGTTTTGCATATGCATTTTGAAATGAGCAAAACCATCTTATCGTGTATCTTCACGGTTGGCATAAATAACAAATATTAAATAATGCCTCAAATGCGTCTTTTTGATTATTAAATCTATTTGAGTATGGATTATTTAAAAGAGATGACCTTTTGATTGGTCGGATGAGAGGCAAGGGCTAAGTGAAGTGTCGCGGTATTATGGGGGGTTCGCGAGGTACGCAGTGGGTGGCGGTGGGTGGCACGGAGGGATGAACCGGCTTCCCCAGGGGATTCCCCGAGCAATCTCGGCCGTTCTCCCGCCTGGAGTGGCGGGACTCAATTAAACTTTAAGATGATATGCATACCGCTACTTTCACATTTCTCGCCCTTTCTATGTAGAGCACTAATACGTACGTATCAATCGAAAGAAATCTTTAATATAAGAAAAGAAGTGTTAAAAATATAAGAAATTTTGATTTGAAAAAAAAATTGAATGATCGCACTTCTTCATTTGATGATAATATTTACGTGATTTTTTTAATATTTAAATTTTAATCGTTTGATTAATTCATATATAAATCAAATATTAAATCAATTCTCAACAGAATTTACTTTAGATTTAAAATCTTTTTTAGCTTTAATTCATTTTAATATCACAAAACTGTAGAAAACTGCAAAAATGAATCGTAAAAAATAATATTATTGAAAAGAAAAACCTTTTGATTTTATATTATTACAAGAACTGTATTATTTGCAGACCTGAATCCCCATTTTTAATATTTAAAATGCCAGTAAGGATATTAAGACGTTAACATCATTGAAGATAATTATGATGGTGCAAATATAAGAATTACATTAATTATCAGATTATGTGAATGAAAGTATAAATTCGTAAAATACATTGTGTTTTTAGCCCTTAATGGACATTTCTATCTTGTTAGGCTTAAAAGTGATCGGTTTTTTAACATTTTTTTTATGCGAAAAGCATTTAATATAGAATATTGATATTTAATGTGTTGATTAGGTGATCTTTATATAACATAAAAATATTTTTTTAAAGTTTGACAAAGTATAGTAGTGGGAGTGAGGGGAGTTACGTATGTCGGTGCGCGAGTGATGACATTCTTCACCATGGAAGTCCTAAGTTCTTAACAAGTGATTTGCAGCAAAAAAACTAAATATATTTTTACTTTGTATAATATTGTGTATAGCTTAGACTACACTTAAGAATAAATATTGGAAAATAAAAAAATAATGAGCAATCGAAAAAATATTTTCATTATATAAACACTTTTGAATATTTTTAGATAATTATAGTCTATACAATGAAGACATTTATTATACAAATGCCTGCCAAATTTCATAAAGAATTTTTATCTAGGGCGTGTTAGAGCATTTCCATGAGCTTGGAAAATGTAGTTTCGAGAAAAACGCGTTTAAAATTTCATTAATTTGCTCATTTGTTCATATGCTATTTATTATATCAGAATTTTTCGATAAAATTAAATAAAGCCGATCTGAATTTTAAATATAATTTTAGTTTGAATTATTTAAGTTAAAAAGCGTCGATTTGTCAGCGATAGTTTCGAAAAACTAAGTAATTTAGAAAGGGTTGAAATAAGATATGATCTTGGAAAAAAACACAGGAAAAAATATCTACCCCTAAATCAAAGCAGTATCAGGTATTTTTTTCTTTATCTTGTATTTGTTTATATCCAATAGCTTGAAGGGTAATTGTGTACATTCACCCAATAACTTTTCATGCGAGTCTGATGAAATTTGTCCTTTTGATTATTTTTATTTTCGAATTAGTAGTGTTCCGCAGAGATCGCAGCCTCCATGCACATTGTCTCTTTGTTTTCGTTCAGCAATGGGTCGTATAAAATGTTGTGCGTACCAAAATAAAAAAATAGACCTTCATAAACCTTCACCCCACGTCCATCAAAGTACGATAAAAGGGTGGCCTGGGCGTTTTGTCGGGGTAATATTCAATTGATTTTAAAACAATTCCATCGCCGACCGCACCTGCGGATCGGGGGTCGAAATGGGCGTCCCTTTTAAACACTTTATTGTAAACAAAAGGGATCGGCCGCTTTAACACGTGTTTTTTCACATCTGACATCCATTCAGCGACGATTTCTATACACCCAATTCATTTCGCCTACAGATTTCATTTAGTATAACACTATTTCCTTTCAATTGAGTCGAAAACAATCGAAAGAGTTGATCGCGAATCGGGCGTTATAAAAAGGAATGTGCGCTCTGGAGCGCAGGGGCTTAGGGGGGCCTCGCTCCCGAAATTGAATGAGTGCCGGCTTGGATGTTGGGATGTTTCTCTGTGGTGTTGAGCCTTTGGGTCCAGATACTCTCAAGTATCAAATTTCTATGTGAATTTATAGCATGGCATGTCTGAGCTTATTCATGCTTGTAAATGGCATTCAATATGCCGATATTGTCGGCCCGTTTTGGGTTCGGGAACATCGTAACGTGTATAGAATGGCCAACTAAAGTATGTCAGGGACAAATGAGGGAACATTCACGAATTTTGGCTTGATATTTTTGAATCTCATATGATATGCAAGATAATTTGGAAACGTAAATTTTACATACTTACTTAAAAATCATAATTCTGTTAAACATATTCAAACTAAGACTTAAGCTATTTTTGATACCACAATTATCAACATATTTTTGTACGCATCTATTAGTATAAAAATCTAATTTCTGCATAATTTCTATGAAGGATCAATTCTGGTAAATGAATCACCATAATAATAAATTTGTAAAGTATTAATATTTCTAATAACTTGGATACCTATTATTAACAAACTGCCAATAACAATTAAAATATCATATAAGTTATGAAATCTTACAAATTAGAAGTTAATCAATCATATTGTGATCGAATAGATTCATATTTTAAATACCTGAATAGTTACAAACAATAACTTATTTAGCATATATATGTAATTTCATATTTTATATTTTCGCAAAATTGATGTTTTTTCATATTTTGTATGGCAAATCTATAAGAAATTATTATTGAAAATGTAATAACTATTAAATTGCTAGTTGTAAGTGTGGAATATCTTTAAAAGATAATAACTATAATTGAAATGCTGCATTAATGAATAACAAGATATGGACTTTCGAAATCAAAGAATACAGAAATATCTAGAAGTAACAGAAATCATTAATTTGTAGCATAGTGAAAAATGAACCACTAAAAGTACAAATTCTCACAGCTTAATAGAAAAAAAAACGACGTGATGGGGAAAAGTTTGCCAAGAAATAAAGCTATCATATTTAGTAAATAATTTTGAACAATTAGAAAGAAGTAGAAAGCATATTTCATGCTTGAATCATTTAAGGCTGAATTTTTAAGCTAAATTTTTGATTAATCTGATGTCTATAATCATTAAAATTCAAGATATGTTTAATTGAATAGCTAACGTCTTCATTCCTTAATAAGTTCCACGTATTGAAAGATATTGATGCAATAAAATCAGCCCCCATATTTGCAAAACTATTCGCAATATCGAAGTGCTCACGACACGAAATACTTGAATGGTATTATGAGGGTTTGTTAATAGGCTGTTATTGTCTGCTGCCCTCGGATAAATATTAGTAAATCCGAAATTGATTCTCAGCTCAAATTCGATATCAATGTGATATTCAAAGTGCATCATTCCATTACATTGGATTTAATCGATTTCACATTTCAATTAAAATTCATGAAATCAAAAATAAGCAACTGGTCCGTGAGTCTCTTTTTTGGGCATGGATGAATTCTATGACCCGCCTATTAGTAATGCGATTAAATTCATATCCATTTACGACACGCATTTTAATTTTATTCCATGGTAAATTAGATAAATATATTCATATAGCTCCAGCCGAATGTAAACAGGGCGAGGGACGCCCCGCGGGGCTCGGTCGGGCGCTGCGCCCCGCGGGCCCCATCAGGGGGGCGACATGCACATTTCAGCCGAATAACAACAGGGTGCTGCCGGATTGATATTGAGCACGTTCAACTACAGGGACCTTCAACTCTGACAATCGAATAAACTAATTAAGTTCCGATGAATACTGGTAACGTCAGCAGTTTATCATTTTTATTTTATTCGTCTTAAGTATGATTTTCTACCAAGGATATAAACTTGTTTTATATTTCACTCAATTTGTATTCCATTATCGTAAAATTTTGGTTAAAAATTCATTGACAGTCCATCTTTTCACTTGCATTTTAAATTAATATCACACATAAAATAAGGTAGATATAGAAAATAACTTTTTACGATTAATCCAGTTTGTATTGAGACGCGGTTCAAGAAACACATTTTTTTTATTGCTAAAAGATAAGAGCTTTAATATAAACTTAATATATTTATTTTAAATTATATTTTACCGTTATTTATAAACAATGTCAAGACAATCAATCGATGATAAGCATTAATGACATTTTATGCTACTTTTATTCGACCAGGAAATGAAGGCAAATTAAGTACCAACAATTCAAAACACCTTTATAGATAATGTGGAAATAAACTATAGTAGCAAGGAATAATTTGAATAATTTTTTAACAACTGAATTTGAATAGGTCTTTAAAATGATTAATGCAATATTAAAGTTATAATAATATTAGTGAATAAAAAATCACAAAAAATTTAAAGAAACTTTTGATTCTTGATAAAATTTCCCCTTATCGAATAAAATTGCACAAAAGCATTATGCAAATTATCATAATTACATAAATACATACATATTTTTATGGAATTCAATAATGTTCAAGAACAGACACGATATTTTAAGAAGAAGATCGTCTTAGCTAATATTTTATGCATGTTTTAAAAATCAGTAGTTAATTTTTAACTCAAATTCATCAATAAAATTACAAAAACTTTTACTATTATATTTTACTACTTTTTACTGACAATTATTTATGGAATGAAACAAATATATCCAAATGTATGGATCTATCTGTATGGATATTTCTACCAATACTCATCATCTGTTGATCTTTTAAGCTGTTGAACATACACATAAAAATCATTATCAATAGCTATAAATTGAGAACAAAGAGATCGAATTTTGTTAAAGCGAGATTAAATTAAGATTTCTGAACTTAAAGGATGAAAATACTTTACATAGTGAAAAGAAAAAAAATGACTTTATATAGTGAGTGAAAAAAATACATGACTAAGTTTGAGTTAATATCTTAAAGATAGTTTGGCTAATAGCTGATATTAAAATTAAATATATTATATTAGTTTTAAAAAAATTATATGCAGATTCCTGTGGTGGTGGACATTTAGGTCAAGGCATATAGATAATGCCTTACATATATAAGATGTTTTGCACATGGATCGACAAATTTTTTAGGGAGTTAGGGGGGACTTTTACTACGTTTCACACATAGGGTCTATATATATCAGGGTTGTCGAAATAGATTTTTCACCTTTAAACCGTCATAGCATTTTTATATGTGCTTGTGATAGCAAGAAATAATTGTTTTTGTATTTTGAAATGTATTTTTGACCTTAATAAATCATTATTTGATGCAATTGGTATGCAAATGGACTCTTCAAGTTTAACCACTTATTGAATGATTTGTATAACATGTAGCATATCGTTGGAAAGGGTGTGAACTAGAGATATAAGTTCAAAATAGTTATTAGTTTTTGGTTTAGAGAATTTAGAAGTTGGCATTTCTCATTCGGTTGCACATTTTTGGTGACTTGATTTTTTTAAACCAATTACATAAAACAATATTTTTTTAGATCAAAAATACATTGCAAAATATAAAACAGTTATTTTATCAGATCACAGATAAAAAAGTCATGTTGGTTTAAAGGTGAAATTTTTGGATATTTTTTCGAAACGTAGAAAAAAAAATTCTATTACGTAATACTTAGGACATAGGGTTTTTGTGTGAAACATATCGAAAGACCCCCCCTAAACCCCAAAATAAAATTGTGCAAAACACCCTGTATAATATGTACAAGTTTTTACGAATTTACTTGAGTTTTCATATATCAAGACAATAAAAACGATATCCAATTTCTATCTTCCTTTAAAAAATTTACATTCAGATAAAATCGATTTTTCCCATATATTTATTGAATTTAACTGACATAGCCAGATCAATTTTAAATTAAAACTGTCAATTTGATGGATATTGATATAATTGGGTATTTAAAAAAATCGGCAAACGAGAGAATCTGTCCGCTTTTATATGTATGGGTTTGGCGATGTTCAATCAGTTTTTATGTGACAAAGTTTGAATTATAAGAGAAACTAATTAAAGTTGCTTCCCTATTTCTAGAGGTCCCCGAGGAAATGAGGATATCTTTTGGGAGAAAAGACATTTCCTTATCGAAGGACTGCGTTGAAGAATTGAGACTGCCTGATTTTTATCATACATGTCCGCATAATTCCGTTTTTTTTGCCATGTTAAATTATCAGAAAAATTATGGAATATATTTTTATTTTTTTTTATAATGAGGTACTAGGTGGGGATGGAAAGACTTAAAAATAAAAGTAAAAGAGTTAGTCATACATTAGTGAAGAGCCCACTAGGTGGCAGCAGTGCGTCCGGCCCGGCGGGGCCCCAGTTTGATTTGATTGAAGCGTCTTTGTTTGGCGAGTAATTTTGTTTATGGGCCCTCGTACGGCGGCCGCGCCACCCGAGGGCCCTTCTGGGCCCTGTCGACTCCCTGCCGGCCCACTTCCTTACATATTTGTTGCTTTTTTAACAAGTAATAAGCAACGCGCAAATACAACACGGCCCACACAACAACTATCTCCACAAATGTACACCACATTTTATACTGGCCAAAAAAAAATTTTTTTTTAATACAAATGGTATATGATATATAGTCAGTTATCGACATACGACTACCTCGATGTATGGTCATTTGAACTTACGACAAAAATAAAAATTGTAAAAAATTCTTTGTCAAATATTACCAACTTGCGCTTTAATATCCATTTCTACAGATACTCTTCTAATTTACGGACAAAGAAAAACACTGTATGTAATTTATTTGAAAAAAAAATATATATTTGGTTTAAAAACCATTTTATATGTTAATCAGATTATAATGATTAAATCAATAACTATACAAAATACAACAAAGTCTGTAAATAATATAAAGTTTTTGTAGCACGATATAAATTGGATATCGTCTTCATCTGCAAGCTAAAATTTCATGCCAAATGTATGTGGTATATATTATGTAAATCGACAACCAGCTATTGAAAGAATCAATTGTTCATGAATTGAAATATTTTAATATAATACGCTTGAGTATTGTTAATAAATTTGCTCTATGTTTCTGATATTAGAGAAAATTTATTTATATAATAAGCCTTCAGATAATTGTGTTTCCTTGTCTAAACGTATAAATCTAAGAACTTTTATAAATTTATCTTCTTAGCATGGTAAAAATATATTCTTTTATACAATTCAATTTCTAAGGTGAGTAAATGTTTGTAATTTTGCTCATGAAATTCAAATTTTATCAAATTGGCAAGTTCGGTAAATATAATGTTAAATACTATTTTTTTTAATAATCATTTAACGTGTATTTTTACTCCAAAACTTAAGCTGGTATATAATTCACTTTTTGTGAAGAAAAAAATCGATTAAACTAGATAGACTTGAAGAATCACTTCGTTTCTTAAGTTTTTAGCCAAATCAACTGCGAAATTAAAAAAAATTAAAAATGTGGATTAAGACACTGATAGATCTTTAAAAGTATGCAAATTCATTCAGCAAGAATTTGTTTATTATAATGAAATTTATATGAAAAATAAATAATAAACCTGACAAAGAAATCCGGACTTTTTTACAAGAAAAACAATCAATGTCACTATTAAAATTAAAATACTACACGAAAACCTTTTTTTGTGCTATATAAAATATTTCCAAAATCGCATAAAAAAAACAAGAAAACAATAAGGCAATTAAAAAATAGCATTTTTGGTAACATTTAAAGGACGTCTTGCATCATTGGTAAAATTTTAAGGATGTCAGACATCCGGCCAGATATCCACTAGAAAAATACTAATTATTTTATTACAAACTATCATCGCTGTATGATAATTTTCGTTACGATTTTCGATATGACTCAAAATCGTTCTCTTATTTGGAAGAAATATTATACACAGTGTCAATGTAATCATTGTTCTGTGTAGATTTTCCCTTTTCAACAATATAATTCATAATTAGTAAAGATGTCACTATTGACTCTAACTCAAAAAAAAAATTACAAAATGGCGACTGTTTTAAAAAAAAGTAATTTTTTGGCCTTATTTTGTCACAGTTTTAATTTATTTTAAAATAGTTAAAAAATAAATTTTGACATAAATCTGGTAGGAATAATAGAAGGTTATATAGAAAAGATTCGTACTCAGTTTGAAGTAAATTAATTAATTAAAACTTGAGATATGATGTCAACCGTGTTGAAAAAAGTATTTTTGTGAAAGCCAGTTGCAGCGTCACTAAAGTAGCTATAACTCCATAAGTAGTCGGAATTTTTAAAATTCCTTTGGAAAATGTATTTTTAAAAGTTGAACCATGGGAAAAATGCGGAAAAACGAAATTATTTTTTTCAAAAATCTAAACCAGAATAAAAGACGTGATCGTATTTCAGCAATAGCAGATGTAATATGATTTAGACAGTCCCAAATTTTTTTTTCCAAATTTCAGTTATTTTTAATAATTTATTTCCTATTTTATCCAAAATATGTCGATACGTATTTTTTATGAAATTAAAAAAAATGCGTTTAAAAAAACCGCATAACTTCGAAATCACAAAAAAAAGTCGCACAAAAAGAGATTTGAGTGTATATACCTTTTATGCCTATTATTTCTATTGCATTTATACAATCATTTGATTTTGTAAGTAGCCCCCATTGATCACGGAGCATACGTTCTGGAGACGACGCGATTAGCGAGGGGTCGCGATTAACGGAGGAATATTAATTGTTCACTCTATTCTGCGTTGAAAAAAATAACCTAGTGTTTCTTGCTTGACGTTTTTGCGTTTATTATGTAAAATTTTCGATGACTATCAATCAAGTAATCCGTTACAAGCACACTTTAATGTATTTGTTTGCTCGTAATCTACATCGTTTTATTCTAACAACTGCATGCTTTAATTTTGTCGAGAAAGAGCTTTTTTTTAATAATTTTGACAATTGCAACTTTTACATGGAAACAGCATCTAACATGTCATTTTTTAAGATGTGGTATAGGATTTGCAGATCATCATATCATTTGAGAAAAGTTGGAAAGACTAATATCTTCCATGTTGTTTTGAATACCAAGAACTTCTTCCAAGCACCCTTCATACATACCTGGGTGACTTCATTCCATGCGTCATATATTACAATAGATGCGAGTATTTCTTTTTGACACGGTCCAAGTTTGATCCAACAGAAAGCCCTTTAAATGTGAGATAAAATTTCCCAGGCGTGAAAATATCCATTTTGAGTGTTTTTGGCCGACCTTCGGGAAGTAACGCAAATGGAACGGAATTAAACATGCTTCATAAATTTTATCAGCATTATCGTTATGGCGTATCAAAAGTTATTTAGTACTTAATTGCGCCGTTAGTGTGTGCATTAAATTGCAGAAGAGGCCTTGGGGAGTCGTATCGGGGGGCCGCGGTCCGTTGAGGTCCCGCGATACATGTGTTGACCGCGTCCCTCGGTTTACAATATCAACGAGCATAGAATGCATCTATGCAAATGAAGCCTATTTAAAATTCCACTTTGGAAATGATCTCATGCCTTAAATAGAGTGCACATTGAATAGTTTCAAAGGAAGAAAATATAATTTTATCGAAATATCTTTTTGAATGATATAGTTGTCGGCACTGTACTGAAGGATACTTGTCTTAAATATTAATTATTGCTTGAAATAAAATAAAAAAATAGTTTTGAACACCATCCGGCTATTGATGATGGGTCAATAACAATTAATCATTGCAAATTTCATCTATTCGTATTTGATCGCTTGTGGATTGGTTGTGTCCGAATTCCAGTGATTCAGAAAGAATATTTTTACACGTTGAGCTCTGAGAAAGACAGAGACGGAGAAAGTATCTTGCGTACATCGTACGATTATATAGATCGTTAACACAACTTTATCGACAAATAATAATATGTGAATGATATAATGAATCGATTTCAAGTGTATTGTTTATGTTTACGTAATGAAATGACCGAATATTGTGTGCTATCGACAGAGTTTATTTATTTATGTACAAAGTTCATATACACTGCGACGGTTCTGATAGATAAGTGAATTTATATGGATGATGCAAATATAGCATCTAAATTTATGATGATTTAAAATTAGCTCACTACTCAAAGGGCTAAATTAAGTTTTATGTTCATGGTATGAAAGATCGATTGAACCAACCATTGCTTTCATCGATTCTACACTTGCAAAATATATGCAAACATTACCATGCATATGCTCGCAATCAAATAAAAGTATTGATTACATTCTCCAATATTTCAAACAAAAATAAAATTGATACTAAAATGGATGTATTTTTTGGTGCGGTTACAATTAATTTATTTGAGATTTGATTCATTCAAAACTTTCACCCCAACTTATTTTAGCGAGCGTCAAACACTTTCAATTTTCATCGATTATCTACTATTTGATATTGTTCGAATGGTATTCGAGACTTAACAAAGATCGTCGAAAGAAAAAGTTTTTCCATCGAAGCAAATGTTTGTTTGTAAATAGGTACCTAACGTTCGTAATAGCCAGAGGAGGCTGGGCATGCTTGACAGAACAATAAATCCCATTTAATTTTCCAAATAAATGTGGATAATTGGGGTAGGTGCCTAGAGAAGTGGCGCCTACAAGTTCAATCCCCAATACCCGCGACCAGCTTAGGGGGGAGCGGGTGGGAAAAAACCGAATGGTACGTTTTATCCGGTCGGTGATTGGCTGGGCGGCGCCGAGGCCCCTCGGGGCCTATACGCGAGTCTGAATGGGCCCCAAAACGGTCGTAAGACCCCCCCGCCGCCCCCGAGCCGAATAATTAGGGCTCTTTGTTTAGATAGCGGCAGTTTTATTTCTCGGCGGTCGGGGATATTACTGCATCAGACGAGGACGTTATCTATCTCTGTTTGAATTAGCCGAGGGTGGGATGCTGCGGGAACGGGGAGGGGCAGCCGCCACGAAAGTTGGACTGTTCGCGTGGAAGAGTTTTTGGGGCTTTTGGGGTTTGGGTGGTAAGTTTTATGGATATTCCGCTGTGTGGGTCTTGTGTGTGTAGTTAGCGGAGGGACCCTAATGGCGTCGGAAAAACTCGATGAAAATTTTCTACTCTCATCGCAGATTACTGCCATGCTTAGTTCAACCGCCTCAGGGTGACCAGATGGACCGATTAAAGTCTTCGATGTTGCAGATACGCAAAAAAGATCAACTGTTATATTGTCCCCGCAGAGGGCCTCTCGCCATGTATTTCGCTCGCTCGTTATACAACTTTTCGCATTATCAACTCCAACTCATTTCCTTAATGTAATTCCAGTTAAATCAATACTTTAATATAACACATTAAGCATGGCAACATTTCAGGATATATTTAATCCTCATTTTGTGTAAATATTTTTAATTCGGGATCGACGATAATATTGAGATTACTTCGAATAGCCAAAGAGAAAGAAAACGATGATGAACCGCAAGGAAAACTTCATTGCAAATATATTTCAAAATAGTCTTTGACTTACATCATTGATGACATAAATTCTGAATAAAAAAGCATGATTATAATTTAAAAAAATAGTTGATATTAATTCTTATTTAAGGCGTCTTCTCACTTTAGGCGCCTCAAAAATAGGCTATTTTCGGGATTTTTTTTCGAGGATTTTCGCTTAAAAATATGGTATAAAATGGATCTAATGCACATCAACACTCAAAACACATCTTTTAAGTACATGAAAAAAAATATTTTTATATTTTTGAACAATTATTATAGTAAAACAGTAGCATCGAAAAACCCGTGTAGAAATGTTATGCTCGTGGCTTGTTGATGGTATCTCCGAGATGGATCATTTGAAACAAAAAAATAAAACAGTTTTAGATTCAGTATATCAGTGGCTATAGCGCATATCATCAGATTTTTGATATTCGCGAAAATAACAAAATGGCGCACGTTTTTCGAAAAAGTAAAAAAAAAAAACGCGTTTTTTTTGCAGTTTTTTGTAAAAAAAAATTACTTAAAATCAAAATTTCAAAAATTTGATGATATGCGCTATAGCCATAACTATGAAGAATATGTCATTCAAATTTCATGACAATCGGCCGGATAGTTTCTGAAATTTCATCAACAAGCCACCGAAAAACCTTGTTTTGAGATAAACGCGTTTAAAGTTTTGGTTGCAGAAAAATTGCCCAGACACAGCTGTTGAAACACTCGTTGTTATTTTGAGTATTTCCTCCGAAAATCTTCATAAATTCGTGAACATCCTCAACTAGAGCAAGAGAATGTTTAAAAGTTTCTATCTGATTGTTTTTCATCACTTTCTTGTACTTGCACCACGAGTCTGAACAATACGTATGCAGCTGGGTGCTCTCAGGTAGTCACCTAACGGTCGCCCAAAAATATAGTTAGACTCGTCCGATCTTTATAAAATTTCGTTATAACATTTTTGAAGATATGTACTTTCAAAATTTAAAAAAAAATAAAAATCGATTTTTTTAAATTTGCAAAGAGAGAAGACGCCTTAAGGGAAGTTTCTACCTAGTTGGTTCAAATTGTCTAAGTTTTTTAAGAACTTGAAGGTAAGTGCCAATAATTTTTTCTTGTCATCAAAGTTGTTTTGCAATACTACCCAAATAATGATAAACACTGTCACATTGCCATGATAATTCTCTTGAAAAAAAATGTAGAAATAAGATTTCAATTAAATTATATTAATTAAGTTTTTGAGCTTAGAAAAATTATTTTTACATAACTTCTCGTATGTGTGCAAAATTCAATTCACTTACACAATTTTAGTCGTACATCAATAGAGGATATTGCAAAAGTGACTTAAAAAGTTCATACTGAAAATTAAAAAAAAACTACAGGTTTTTATTATTCGAGCACTTTGCTTTAAAATGACGAAAATGAACTAACAAATAAAAAAACACTTTGAACTTATTGCAAGATGTAACAAAATGATCATGAAAATTATGTTTTATTTACACTTTTTAAAAAAATCCCAAAAATGCGCACGAACTTTCGAACTGACCTGATATTTGCACAACGTATGATCATGAATAGAAATAGTGCCCATTCAAAGTTATGCCAATAAGTCCAAATAATATTCTTATTTGAACTATTTCCCATAGATGTCTCTGTTTATACAGTCCAAATGAACATCCAAACAATAATAATTCAAGTCATAGTTTTAAAAACCCCATTTGTAAATTCAAATATTTGGTTTCATTCTGCGTATTACAAATATAAAGATATTGTAAAAATAATTTGCATAACGACCATGTTAAACAAATCATTTTATTCTTACGAAGAAGTATGTTTGCTATAAATTAGCATATTCATTTTAACAAGAATATCAAAAAGCCGCAAACAATTCGTAAAAAAATAAATATAAAAATATTTTAAGCAAATTCTTGCCTTTTCATTTTATTAATGATAAATTAGGTGAGTTTATAAATCACTTTTATATAAATTGACGCATATTTTTTGAAAATTCACTGACAATGAGAATTTGTTTGCAGAGAAAGAGCTATTGAGAAATTTGAATAAAAAATTCGCACCACCTAGACATTTTCCCGTTAGACTCATTTATTACTATAAGTCGCATACTTTATAAAATTTAAAAATTCAAGAAATATATTATGAAGAGATTCATTCGAATTATTTACAAAATACGATAGTGTGATTCGCAAATCTAACAACACTGAAAGAAGTGTCGTATTTATTCCATTTAATAATTTAATCCGCCCACCCTCATAAAGCATCCTTTTTCTCGATATGTTTGTTATTATAATTTAATCAAAAGGTCGTGAATTAAACGACTACCCTTTGTAGAGGCATACAAAGGGTGTTCCGATCATAAATAAGGGTTTGTAAGACTGTGGGCACCTTCAACGTCGACAACTCCATTTGATGGAGCTGAATGGGGCCCAACATGTCAGCAGCTGACGCTATCGTGATATATCGACTGCAAACGTCAAACAATCACAGAGACGTCCATTAAGTTACCATTATACAGTCGATGGGCCATTATTCAAACAATCAATGACCGCTGCATCCCTTCGAAGTTTGACTCTTATCGATTAGGGCCTACCTCAATACGCACGAGGATAACGCAGCATTAATAGATTATAGATCTTGCATTTTATATTTTTGCATAAAGTTGATTTCGGTTTGCTTCTTTCAGGATCCAAGAAATGTTCATAAGAAATGAATTGTTGCCCTTGTAAAGTACGGTACAGCAAAAGGGTTGAGCTTTGGCATTAAAATAAGAATGAGCCACGTCAATGGAATATAAAATACTGGAGAAGTTTCATAAAATACGTTCTGGAGCAGGGGTCGTAACTTGCCTTCGACGTGTCGTTTGCTGCGCTAAAAATTGATTGCCAAAGTTTTATTTGAAAACGCAATCATTGTTTATGCCCCTGTGGAAAGTTCGATTCCACCACCTTCGCGCGTACTCTTCGGAGCTGTCTTCCCGTTTTAGACTTTCTGCTTTATCGCCGATAGACTTAATTGTTTTTAAATATAAATGGGAATGGCGAGCTTTCGCACAAAGAGAAGACGGCAATCTATTACGGCGAAATCAGAAGACAAGATGCTTGCAGGATGATTTGTTCATCGACTATTGTTCGACGACTTGAGCAGTCATTTTAATTATTTAAATTAACATTTATCGTAAATTTAAGCATTCATAATAAGATATTTCAATGTTTGTCAAAGCACATAGATAATTATATAGTTTGTAAATATACAAAGTGATCTAACCTATTTTTATATTAACAGATGAAATTAAGATGTTTTTAAAGAATACCATAATAAATTCAATTATACCTTGAAATATTAGACAATTCTTTGATAAATGCTTTCATGGCTAAACCTCCAATCTTCTATTCTTAAATATAAAGGTTGAATAATAAAAATGCTATTCCGTTGTTCGTCAAGAGTGGAAAGTGGACGTTTCAATGTCAAGACAAGAAAATGTAGAGCAATTTAAAGTAAATAATTCACCCTGCAATCTTTGTGTTATATTATACACGATTTAATAAAGAATCCTATAATAACATTAACATTTTTATTGAAATAATGACCATCATTAATATTAAAATCTACAAAGCTGCTTTTTAGTCAACAAGTATCAGGCTGGGGAATAAGTTCGTAGCGTTTTTATATTCTTTTGTATCACATTTTTTTTTGCTTTTTGACAAAGTGTATAATATTCATTCGATAGAGCTTTTTCTGTTATACAAATCTGTGTTAATTATCTTTTTGAATAATTTAATTTTTACATTGCCGAGTCTTAAAAATGGAATATCCAGGAGGTAAAAACATTTTTGACACTTCCTCTTCTTCGTTTTTTATCGACGTCAAAAAGCTGCTGAAGCAGCCCGGGACATTTGCTACATATACCAAATCGTCACGGGAGATGAGAAATGGTGCCTATACATAAACATGAAGCAAGGAAAGGAATGGGTGGCTCCAAGAGATGCGCCAAAGCCGAGACTCAAGCCTGACCTCCATCCAAAGAAGATCATGATCTGCGTTTGGTGGGACTGGGAAGGCATGGTGCATTGGGAAATGCTCGAAAGGAATGCCACACCCAACAAGGAGCTCTACATAGCTCAGCTACACCGCGTGAAAGAGGCTATTCAACTGAAAATATTCCATCGACAAGGCTAAATCATGCTCCTTCATGACAACGCCAGGCCCCATGTTGCACAAGTCGTTAAAGCCGCACTCCAAGAGCTCAAATGGGAGATCCTTCAGCATCCGTCGTATTCTCCAGACCTTGCACTGAAATCAACCTTCAATAATGAAGACGACCTTAAAAACTGGCTCAACAAATTCTTCGATACCAGACCGGGCGTTTTTGGCGGAACGGCATCGACCAATTAGTCGAGAGGTGGGAGGAGGTAGTAAACATCAACGGCGAATACATAATTAATTTATTTATTGTAAAAACTATTATTTTTTGTTTGAATAAAAGTTTTTGATAAAAACGCTACGAACTTATTCCCCAACCTAATAGTTGTCTACAATTATTGTTGAATAAACGTCGTCTACTTTCGATACAAGTTAGAACTTCGGTAGACGTGGCTAAAGTTGTAGCGCAAAATCTTGACTAAGCTGATGAGCAATATTAAGTACATTTATTAAAATAAATTAAAACATAGTTTCAGTATTGAAGGTATAAGACATTTATATCATATTTATTTACAGGTTTTAAAAATTATTATAAATGTCGGCAACTATGTCATCGCTATAGACTGCTGTTTTAACTACTTTCAATATCAAAAAACTAACTGAGAAAGAATCAGCTTTGTAGGAATAATTACACAAATAATTTCGCTGTCTCTCCTACTAATAGGTTTATAACACGGTGTTGTGTGCTTTCAATAATACATACAATGATGCTATTTTATAAAAAGGACCAAAAAACTTTTACTTTAAAATAAGTTTATATTTTTTAATTTTGAGAGTTCTTATGCGCGATGTATTCGATTATCGCGTAAATATATTCACAGACATCGAATGTATCAGATGCATGCAACTATTGAAGCTGAGTGATCATCGAATGAGATATTATTTAAAATTTAATCGGGTATTCTGGACATGGCATGCGTTTTGTTGATAATTGGCCAATAAAACATTTCATTTTTATTGTATTAACAATTTTCGCTGGTTTTCGATATTTGAATGTCGGCTGTTACTGCAAATATTTTCAGAGGGAGCCCAAACGTGTACCGGTGAACGGAAATCTTCGGGAAATAATCTCCATTTCCCATATAACAATACAATTTTCTTTATGGCCTTCGTGGGAGGAAGGGTGGACTTGTTGAGCTGCGGTCGCGGGGCCTCGCCGCCCACAGGGTGCGAACGAAGGTTAGGGGAGGGCTATCAAAAACGCCATCAATATTTCAAATTTATATTTTCTCGGGGTCGTCATCCCGCACCAAGTGTCTCCGGTGTCGTTATGGATGGAAACCTTCGGAAAATTTAATTCAAACAACACCGCACCCGATGACAGTAAAATTGCGAATGCCTACCACCGTATGCACGATGGAACTCCACCACTTGAATAGCATGCTCGATCGAGGTTTTGAATTTACTATTTGCGAATTATTCAATTTAAGATTTAATGTGGTTATTTGATTGATTGATTTCGCCATCTATCTGATTTATTTTATGACAGCATCATGAAGCAATACATTGATACAATGTATTCTTCAAAGGCTTTCATCACAACTTTCTAATCATCTTTTCATCATAACATTTTTTTATTAGTTATGAAACAGTTTCAAATATCAAAGTAGAGACATTTAATGAAGCAAGTTTGAACGCAACAAAATCATTTCATGTTTATTCAATATTATCGACTGCTTGCTGGTTAATTTGGGATGCATGATTTCAAATTGTTGACAATCCGATTCGGATCTTAAAAAAGTAATGGATAGTTCTTACAACCTGCCATCAAATTGTCTTAGAACCTTGTTGGCCTATAAATTTGCTTCGATCTCTTTCGGTTTTCGTGTATAATCAATTTCTCGTCGTGGTTAAAGTTTTTTTCACTCAGTCCTTAACAAATACTGAAGAGTTACCCATAGCAATGACAGTTGTGATAGCAAAACATGCCAACAACGTATATCCAATTTTTAGAAATCTATTGATGGCATGGCGCAAAAACATTCTTAAATAAAACCGATTGATTGCATTTCAACCGAATATCACTTTTACAAGTCATCAGCATTCAATGCACATGCTAGTTACCTAAATCGTTAAAAAAAACCCATGTTCAGATCACCAACAAATAAATCTTATATTTCCAACTTGACTATTGAAGTGTGTAATCATATTTACGCGATTGTTTAATACTTCGTGCAAAATTATTTTTGAAATACGATATGGATACTTTCTTGAATTATTTTCAATTTCATCATACTCCATATTCCACAAGCCCATCCCACTTTCATTATTTGCTTGATTTCACTGCCATTCTTCTAAACATGATAACAATTTATCCTAGATAAATATAGAGTATTATATATATTTACATGATACGCATTTTTCATAATATTAAAGAATGATAGTGCTGTTGATACAAGAAATCAATTATATTAGTGTTTTCAACCCTTATGCATTAATATACTCTTCTTAAAAAATATGCAATAAAATACAAAATCATTTTCAGTTAGCAAACATATTGTTTAATTTGTTTTATCTCAATGGTAACCAGATTTCGATTGAGCATGTTTCGGCCATTTCATGTGTCATGAGCTAGTGCTTATTTATGATTCATGTCCGTGCACAGCTTGAGGTATATTTTGTATCAGGTAGACTTAACAGCGAACAATAAATACATTTAGGGGATGAAAAATCACAATAGTTGTCGAAAGGGCGAGCGTTAGTTTGACCGATGTCGGGAGTTTCTTAGTGGCGTGCGTTGCAGGGTTCCTGAACAGGATGGGCGGCTTGGGAGCAGGTGCTCCTGACGCAATCTCCCTTACTGCTAAATGTAACACAATACAGCCTCCCAGAGCAGTACGCCGTTCTTCCCGACCTCTACCTTTTTATCGCGTATGGATAAATTCATAATGTAGCACCACGTCCATACGATATTGTTGAGGCTCTGGGAATTCAACGGCACTCTTCCCAATTCCCGCACCGACTCTCTGCAAGAAACAGATCCTGATTTGATTTAACTCTCTTTATTATCACCTCATCCTTAACATTTTGCCTTAAAACTTCCATTTATTTTGAACAAAAACAATACAAAATGTATCTTTTGCGTATTGATTTTGTATCATATTTTCCCATAAAAACCACACCTTCATCTTTACTTTTGGATGAAAACTTTTAATTGCAACTATGATAAAAATATTTACGCATTAAAAAGAGATCTATAGGCTCAAAACTTATGAATTTTAACTGCTAACAAGTTAGAAATTCCATGAACATTCGTCCATAATCATCTGACAATATTGGGCTACATCAATCGTTCAGATGTGTGGCTTCCTTATAAATTGACTGACTGATCTTCTCCTCCAACGACATAATAGCCAACCTTTTTTGAAGAGACTTGTCACTGGAGATGAAAGTTGGATACGAGAATACGATATGAGAATATCCAACGTAAACGGTCTCGGACCAAGGGTTCAGAAACTTTAACTGTAGCTAAACCTGGCCTACATCCAAAATAAGTTTTGCTATGCATTTGGTGGGACTGGAAGAGGGCAGTTTATTATGAGCTACTCGAGCAAAATAAAACAATCAATTCAACAAAATATTGTTTCCAACTAGACAATTTAAAGGATGCAATTGCCAGAAAATGACCAGAATTAGTGAACAGACGAGGTGTTATTTTTCATGACGATAACGCCAGGCCTCATGTGTCTTTGCTCGTCAGAAATAAATTATTATCATTTGACTGGAATTATTTATCTCATCTTCCATACTCTCCGGACATTGCTTCTTCAAAATATTATTTATTTATTTCATTGAAAAATTCTTTACGTGGTAAAAATTTTAATTCAAAAAATGATATAAAAATGTACCTTGATCAGTATTTTGCCAGCAAACCTGGGACATTTTGGCAAGAAGGCATTATGAGGCTTCCGGAAAGATGAAGAAAGGTAATAGAACAGAATAGATTATATATTGTTTAATAAATTTTGATGTAATACAAATTATTGAAAGAAACTTATGGGACAACCTAATAGTATTAATCAAATTGAAATCAATAAACATATATAATATTCGCATGTAACATTGTCTTATGACCAATTTAATCAAATATTTTCATATTTTATTGATAATTTATAAATATCCAATTTTGTATGTTTTTCTTATTCATTAATTTGCATGTTATTAATGTTGATCTTGATTGGATTTGTTTCATAAAAATATGACAAAATTTCAAATAAAGCCTTAATTAGGAACGTACCCTAATTACTTGAAATTGTTGCATAAACGTTGAAGACTGAATTAATTACGAAATCATTTTTTTGATATTCACGTGTCTACGTGTTGTATACGAGCACTCTTTGTTTGATTACTCCTCGATGAAGAGACTTCTCACGTAACATGCTTTAAACGAGTACATAAAAGCAA
This sequence comes from Stenopsyche tienmushanensis, assembly GCA_008973525.1. Classification (NCBI taxonomy): domain Eukaryota; kingdom Metazoa; phylum Arthropoda; class Insecta; order Trichoptera; family Stenopsychidae; genus Stenopsyche; species Stenopsyche tienmushanensis. The sequence goes on along the minus strand of WACJ01000436.1, from coordinate 127,946 downwards.
GTCGTAAAGTGCAAAGTTGATACTCTTGCAAGGATGCGGTCTCTGAAGATATACGATTGTTTTAGATGTGCAAGCGACACAATAATTACAGCATCTTGATACGAGGCCACCCTCAAGAGATGCGGTCTTAATCCGGACAGGTCTGAGGGACGACCCCAAAAGCCACAACCAAGACGTTGCATTTGATTACACAATTCAACCTCATCCAAACCAGAAAGCATTGCACATGGTAATGAGAATGTCACCGAAGGTCTACATGGTCTTCGGGACTGGTTTACTTATGGGGAAGCATTTGACCTCGACTCCTGCGGCTACTTTGCATTGAGAATGATTAATATTTTGATAACAGAAATTGAAAGTCTTTGTTTTAGACACTGCTTTTAAATCAAATAAATAATTAATTCCTTTTATGATTGAACTCGGCAAATATGCATCATAGATAAAATATTAGATCTATAAAACCAACGTTAAGAAATATGTTAGACTACGTAAGGAAATAATAATAAATAAGTGTTATTGACAACAATAAAAAATGCCACAACATGCGATCTAATGACAATTTAAAGAATTTAACAAAAGTGTTAAGAAACCGGATCATAGTGAATAAAAGATCATACTTTTGGATCATTAAAATAGGTTCTATATTGGAAATTGTGTAAAATCAACAGATTTAACCCCAACAGCTTACAAATCCCTTCAATTAAATAACGAAGAATAAGTTTGACATTTTTACATCATCTAAATTCGTAAAATTGAATCCAAATGCCTGAATGTAAGTCTTTTGTAATTTAATGTATACAATTTTATAAATATTTTTCAATTCAGATTGTTTCAAAAAAAAAATTACATTGACATAAATTTTATTATTTTTTAAAGATATGCTCTAATATTTGTGGGGCTTGGTGTTTTTCCAGGCGAAATAAGCAATTTGGACAAAATCATAGGGATATTATTTTTTATCATACATCATAGTGCAGCTCCATTTAAATGGTTAAATGGTACAAGACTAACATCGCTTCAATATTTATTACCTTTGAGTTTTACATTTGTGAGCACTCACCCAAAGGGTTATTTTGAGTGAAATTTGATTATGAAATCGGATGATTATAAAGACTAAGCAGCTTATGAAAGATAAAAATACTGGAGATACTCAAATTGATTTTCCTGGAAAAGTCCTTCTATATTATATGCAGTCCAGTTTCTCTGATGATCTGAAGATACGTGATGCTTAAGCATAAGATGCATACATTAATTTCTAATAAACAATAGCATGTAACCGTATTTTACATAAAAACTATAACCAAAACCCAAAAAAAAAAGTATCGTGATTCATTCTTCTATCATTATACTACCAGATAAAGATATTTGGATTAAGAAAATTAATTATACCATTAGAAGATACCAGAAAACTAGTGTTTTGTAGAACAGAAAAAGATCTGGCCAGGAATTGACTGCTCTGGGTACAAAAACATATTTCTATTTAGAAATATCTTATGGACGGACGAATCTATATTTGAAATTATTTACTCAAAGCGAAGAATTTTTGTTCTCTGAACAAAATCAGAACGTGTTTTAGAAGTGTATGCAGTGCCTACAATTAAACATGGATGTATAAATATGATTAAATGGGGTTGCTTTGGATATGAAAAGACTGGGGGGGCTTAATAAAAATCGACGGAAAATTAAATAAAGAGGGTTACTGAAAAATACTTCAAGAATATGCAGAACCTTCAAATATAAGGGTGAAATTTTACATTCCAGCAAGATTTTTTAATACAAAAATAGCGATCCGGTATTTAAATTCTTCTACAATTTCCAAATTTGTCTCCATTCGATTGTGTAGATGAAATCAACCGAAAAGGTAAAAATCATCTATTTACTATGCTATGAAATAGCCTACAAATATTAAAGAAATTTATCAAGTTTTAATTAGACTGTTACAAAAAAATGCCAAAAATTTGCAATCCAGTAAAACATATCAAATTCCACATATTTTTTTATAAAATAATGTATGTTATCATTTAAATGCTTATACTATTTGATTATGTTAGGATGGTTATACTAAATTTTTCATGAAATGCAAATTGTTTCCAAATGTATTGTCATTCCAAATCTACATCAAATAATAATCGTGATCAATAAGATTTATCTCACTTCGCTCAGTCGTGGTTCTATACAATAGTATTGGATTTAATCGATCTCTGCGATGTTTTTTGTACCATTTCTGACGTCTTTAATTTGAATTCACCCCGAAAGGACATGAACGTATTTAATCTAAATTATTTAAATTCCATTTATCTGTCATACGTTGCTGCGACGTTAATAGGATTCATTAGAGTAAGTCTTACTCGACAGGTGTTCAGCTGAAGAACTGTAAGCGCTTCAAGAGTTAATTAAAGAGCTCGCAATGTATCGGTGTTCGTCGGGTGAGATTGTTTGCCCCGACGCTCCCTTACGGTAACAACCCGTGACAAACTGGTTAACACAAGTGCAACCCAATCAACATTTTAGATTCACAATGTCTTCCATAAATCACATAAAATGGAGTTAATTGTGAGCGATGGCATCACCGGTGTAACTTACTTGTTTATTGTTCGCGGGTCGTGCAGCAGGACGAGAGCAACGCGGTTATTAAGTGGACGGCTCTGTGGAATTAATTCCTTCAGCGGGTCGTTTTTATTTTGTCTGAAAAACATTTGAAAAGCCCTCAGGAGGGGAATAACGCAACTCTTGCTTCGCGGAGAAAAACCACTTTTCGTCTTCAAAAACTCACAACACATACACATGCCCCGAGGTATATCACACTTTTAGGGACGCGAGGCCACTTGTGGATTTGGTATATGTTGTCTATGGGTTTTCTTAAAAAATAAACGTGGTATCCTTAAACAAAGCATGCATGGATATTCAAAAAATCCACAATAACGACGTGCAGATATTTGTATTAAAAAATCATTTCCCGATAACATTTGAATTATTAACTACGACCAAATCATCTATTTTCAGCTTAACTTCGTTGTAACTGTCAAACTCCCAATACCAACGCACTTATTTGATGTCAAATGTGAATTTATTACATTGTTTAAAATCATAATAACCGTAACTTAAAAAAAAATTAACAGGTGCAAATAAGAGCAAAATATTTTGTATCATATAATTCATAATTGTCCATTGAAAATCGTCACAAAAATGAAAACAAAGATACAATATTCATGTTTCATTAATTAACACTTTTTTTGGCGAAGCCTGTAGATATTTCTTCTATATGAAAGTTGAATTTATTCTGCACAATCTCAATAATTAAACCTGGAAAATCAATTTACCCTAATTAGACTAATTGAATGAATGATATATCATTACACCGAGGGCTGCCATATATTTAATTAAATAAGCTCCAGGACAGATTTATAAAGCATTTTTAAAAAAACCAAAATGAATTATGAAACTCAATATCTTTCTACTTATTTAGCTACATAGAATGTAAATTTCGAAGGTTTTGATAAATGTATGCGTAATATTTCGAATCTGTTATTACATTCGAGCTATCCCAAAATGATACGCACCCCATAAAAAAAGCAAATAAAAAAGAATCATCTCCAAGGATATAAATTAAAGGTTCTCTTCGCCGCGCGTTAACTACTGCATAATGCAAGTTGAGGGCGCATGGGAAACGGTGAGGTCATAAAATTTACCCATTTGACACTCATAAAATGGATATTATTAGGATATACTTTATAAAATAATAGCTCACTACCTTCTCGGTCGCAATGCATGGGGTGCAGTTGGAACCCACCCTGGGAAACCTAATCCCAAATCGGAGTGCACGCCAGCTCGACAAATAAACGAGCCCGGTAATGAGAATGGCGAACAAACTCGGACTATAAAACGTGGCTCAGTTAGACCACACTACTCTTTATTAATCATCGTACTAATAAAGATGACAAATTCTATCAAATTTATGCTATATTTCATATTTGCACTTTGGTATAAGAATTTCAGGTAGTGTATAATGAAAGGAGTATCAATGTATTGTTTGAGGCGACCAAATGTTCAACAGTAAAACCAAAATCACTGATAAAAATTCTGTTAAGCTTTTCATGCTTTATGATGAAAATATCTATTATTAAATATGCATTGGCGAAGAAAATAACAACCTAGCTGTTATTGGTCAGTGCCATTAAAATTTTAAATGCCTTTATCAATCATTTTAGTACATCTTTAATATCAAACGAATGAGGAAGTGAATGTATGATACAAATGGATGGATGTAACCCCTCACTATGAATGGACATTGGAGAGGCCCTTGTTCTGCAGTAGACTGCAGTGTTTGTGGCTGTACTTTGATGATGATATGAATTTAGATACATCATATGTCACCCCACATAATATTTCTGTAATTTGTATTTCACTTAAAACTTTTGAAACACTCGATTGTTTCCAGCATAATATTCATACTGGAGTTAGTGCTTCCTATTATCATAATTGTATGCAAAAAGTCATTAGAAACCACATTAGGAGGCTGATTTTTTAGCGTTTTTCGTATTGTTTTTTAATAGGGAAGAAATAATTAGAATTGGTTTAAACTTGGACAATATTTTATTAATGTTTTGAAATTTTGATTAGCAATATAATTTCTAAATAGATGAACCAAGTTTTGATTGGAAAAAGAAAAAAAAACATGTTTGAGAAGTGTTTAAACAAAATATTATGATTTTTTAACTATTTTTTGCACCTTTTGCAATTTTATACCCAAAATTCGTTTACTCTTGATCGTAATTAAATAAAAAATCTTTATGTACATTTTTTAAATTATTGGTTAATAAATTTTTGAACTAAAATTTACCAAAGTTTGAGAAACACGCGTTTGAAAAAATAGAACTCTGAGGAACTGGACAGGCTAACGTTCACTTTAGTGTTCGTAACATCGGAAAAAATCGGAATTTCGTTGTGAAACTTGTGGTTTACCCCTGAATTATGTTTTTACATAAATTTTTCTGAAATAAATCATCAATACTAACTGAAATTTGGAAAAAATATTATAATTTGGGACTGTGGAAATCATATTGCATCTTCTACCACGCCCTTTATTCTGGTTTAGATTTTTGAAAAAAATTGATTTCGTTTTAGCATTTTTCCAATGTTTCAACTTTTAAAAATATATTCTCCAAAGGAATTTTCAAAATTCCAACTAATTACGGAGTTATAGCTATTTTAGTGGCGCGGCAACTTGGCTTTCTCAAAAATACTTTTTTCGACACAGTTGACATGATATCTCAAGTTTTAATTAATCAATTTACCTCAAACTGGGTATGAATCTTTTTTATATAACCCTCTATTATACCTACCAGATTTATGTCAAAATTTATTTTTTAACTATTTAAAAAAAAACTAAAACTGGGAAGGGGATAAGGCCAAAAAATGACTTTTTGACTGAGTGTTTTTAAACAGTCGCAATTTCGTGATTTATTTATTTTTTTGAGTTAGGGACCATAGTGACATATTAACTAATTATGAATTATACTGTTAGAAAGAGAAAATCTACACAGAACACTGGGTGTATTATTTCTTCTGAAGAAGTGAGCGATTTTGAGTCATATCAAAAATGACAACGAAAATTACAATATCATCATTTAAAGATCTGATAGATGCTCTTCAAGTATGCAGTCAAATGAATTTCGAATTATGGAAATGTCTTTTATATCAAGATCCGACACACGCTAAATTTTTTGCATAATGGAAAATGGTCAAACTTGTTTAATGCGATTAGTATTTCAGACGATGTATATTTTTGACATCTATTTTATTTTTTTCATATTGAAAACAGTATAAATCTAGAAGTTAAATTAAAAACGGATAGCGAGCTGGATTTGGTTTGCGAGACATAATTTGCCGAGTCCATCTATAAGATCAAACAAAGCCTGGATCGAGTTGATCGGTTAGATATATCAATACTCTGTCGGTACAGTGAATTATTTGAACTCAAATCTTTACAACAAAAGTCCAGAGACTAGCCTAATATTCCAAGACTAGATAAATGGATGTTTTAATCAATCTGTCTGGAAAAAAAGCTTTGTCGGAGAATGGAAACAAAAATAATTTTGTCGAAGGAACAAGGTCAAAAAGTAATAAGTGAATTATTTGTCGACGATATATGCCTCCTTCCAGGGACTGTTAACTCGGCAGACCATCCTCAAGCGCCATAAAAGGTGTCACGGTGATCGTAAGACGGGCGAACGCCTTTTGGCCGTAACAACGGGGGCCGAAACGACTCCCTGGCCGCCCGGGGCCATAACGGCCGCGACGAGCCATTGAGGCGAACTCGCTAAGAACTGACACTTTCCTAAGAATAAACCACTAACTTTTAATCCAACACCACTGAGCCATACCCTTAACAAAAATCATATTTTTTTAAGATGCCGCCTGTAACAATTTCGAAAAATATTCATCCATTTTTAATGCAAGACGTCGCTTCTTGACCCATTAAAAAAATTCAAAACGCGTGAAACGACTTCTTCAAGTTGTGCGTCTTATGTTTCCGCGAGCTCAATGTATGAATAAGAATAATTATTCTTAATAAAACGTATATACAAAACCATAGTCATTAAAAAATACAATGAGGACAATCATCCATGGCTACGAAATCGTCAGAGCTAAAAGCCACAGATGCTGAAGATCTTCTTAAATTCTTCACATGAACATTCGGAATTTGTACTTGAGAATCAAAAGTTCACTACATTTACAAAGCAAAATTTATTCAATAAAAATAATCTTCTTTAGCTTTGACAGTTATCAATTTAATATTTTTGTGTTTAAATAAAATAAATAAGAATGTCATATGCCTTATTTAAATAATGAATAACACAAACAGTATAAGAGATATCAGGAAAGTTCGCTACATGATCGTTATTAAACTTATATAGTAAAAAACCTTGTTGATTAAACTTTCATAGCTGAATGGAAGCAAGTGAGAGAGTTTTTTTTAGCATTTGTGTTAATTTTTTAATCATATTATTGCAAATAAAGTGCATTTGGACGGTGCCGCATTCGATTTTGCAGCCAGCGTCCGCAAAACGTCACAAAGTTTCAATTAAAACGGACACACTCAAATTGTGGACACAATTTCTCACTTAGCATGCACCAGGTTTTCCTGTCTACTGCCACCCTATCCCCTTACTCAACTAATTCTATACTATTTTCACCCTTAATACTTTCCCGTTGCAGTTACGTAGACGTCGGCGTTGTGACGGAGGCTTTCACGGAGTTATTTCGCGGTCCACAAAGGGTGGCTTCCAGCTTACGAGGCTCCACTTTTAAGGGATTTAGAATTTTCACCATGGTCTAATGTGATACGGAGACACTTCAATTACTGCGCTAATTGCGTTTCGCTGAGATTCGCTTAATTGAGTTTTTCCGATAGTTTAAGCGATGGAAATTTTATCATCGACATCGGTGTCGAATAAATGATAAAGTACACTGGAATAGAAAGCCAAATGTAGTTTCAATAATGCACATTGACTGTCAGTAGGCTCAGCTAGCCACACGCGAATGCATTGGATCAAATATTTAAGTGTATCCCCCTTTTTGTTATCCAATTTCAGTCTGGTGTGCCATCGGAGTGATAAATGTAGCATTTGACTATTTTCAGTACAGCTTAATATATATCTCTTCCTTGGTGAAACTTTACTACGTAGATTTTGAGAGCATAACTAGCCTGGAAGATGAATAACGTTTGCTTCAATGACCATCAACGATGATGAGATTGGACAAAACTTTGTCTGTGAGTGGCTAAAGTCACTTACATTTAAGAACAAGAAATAATTTTACTAAAAGCGGAATGTGTTAATATGTGAAAATACCAAAAATGAGCTAACCCTAAATTTTAAAATACGCTTTAAATTTAATGATTCAGATTAAGGTTCTATAAGTAATCATGTGATTTAGCAGTTGGACCATAGGAGATGTAACTAGTGACTAGGGTTTATACAAAAACCGGTTTTCCGTTTTAAGAAATATAAAATTAAATTAATATTAATTAATTAAACTATTTCTACACACTCTTCTTCGACATTTATTTCTGCCACGAGATTAGGATACATCCTTGTTAACCCTTTGAGTAGTAAGCTAATTTTAAATCATCATAAACTTAGATGCTATATTTATATGTCCGCCGCTTATCATTTGTACAAATCCACGTATCTGTCAGGACCATCGCAGCGTGTATAAAATTTGTACATAAATGAATAAACACTGTCGATATCGTACATTATTCATAAACAATACACTTGAGATCGATTAATTATATCATTCACATATCACTATTTTTTTAATTTTAAATAAATTTGGGTTAACAATTTATATAATCATACGATGTAGGCAATATACTCTCTCTGTCTCTCATTCACAATCTCTGACTTGTAAGATACTCTCTCTGTCTCTATTTTTCCCCAAATCCAACGTGCAAGACACTCTCCGTCTCTTTCTGAATCACTGGAATTCGGACACAACTCTGTGTCTTACCTCTTTAAGGGGTTAATATGTTTTCACTCATTTTAAGAAATCCATTTTTTAAGCAAGTGTAAACATACTATTTTTTCTACATTATTGTTGGATTTTGCAGCCTATTATAAAAATAATAATTAATTCAGAGAAAGGTCCAAAATGATCTTCCAAAAATAACCTTTTCTTACCTAAGCCAACGTGTCACGTCAAGTTAATGGTTCAATAGTTTTCGGTCAAAATTCTTAGATAATGAAAATTTAATTTTTATAATCAAAACCGGATTTTCAGGACCAAAAAACCGATTTTCGAAGGTCAAAATTTTTACCTAAAAACCGGGATTTCAAAACCGGTTTTCAGAAAGCGACAAGCCCTATTAGTGACCATATGTTTAAAAACATATATAAACTATGAAAACCATATTATATATGGTTCATAATGATGTCATAGAAGAAACTGTAAAAAATCATGCTGATAAAAAATAGCAACATGTCATTGTTTATAAAATGGAACCAATTTCGGTCCCAAATAGCATTTTCTTCTTTAAACTCCTTATGACATCCATCAAAGCATGAATCTTTAATGTGCCATATTCGAGATCGGACATAGGGGTTCTGCATAGGAGATATTACTAAGAAAATAATTTAATGTGGTGGTTTCTAATTATGTCCACATGTGGTAAAGTAAAGATAGAATTATTTGGAAATGAAGATGACTTTGTTACTAATTGATAAATAATAATTTGTTGAAGATCAGTAGAATAAAAAATAAAATCTATTTGGAGTTATGAGATGTCTTCGCTATTTTATTCAGCAAATAGTCTTATATAAGCGACATGCAACGGGATTAAATCCTTCGTAATTTGAGTGCACAGGAGGATGTTGAAATATCTTAAGGGGGACAGGTTATAGAATAAGAAGGCCCTCTAAGAAAATATAATGGGATTATAATATAATGACCATCTTGAATACTGTAGGTATATTATACGGAAAAAGTTTAAGATTCCGTAATGCGGGAAAAGATACAGACAGTAGAAAATCAAACAAAAAACGTATTTTATGCTTATGCAAAATCTACATGTTTTAGGCTAAGAAACAAACATATTATACTACTATTTTGTATTAGAAATTAGATAGCTCTATCGCATAATTGCGCATGTTTTAGCGAGTCAAGGCAAGTTGAAATTATATTATTCATGACGTCAAGTACTTGGATGGCAATGGAATGAATGAGTATTTAAATTACTCTACTTTGCATCCAACGAATTGAATAGTGATATAATATATGCATTTCTTAGTATATAAATAAATACAAGAATAAATTTGTATGCCTATAATCATAAATATTTACTTCATTGTAAATTGTGCAAAAAAAGGGTTTAAACTTTCGTTTAACATCTAATTCTATAATATATCATGATTATGTTGTTTCTGTTAAAAAACTGTTACAAAAGTAGTCTCCCAAGTACAAATTTTCGTTATGTGATTGTAACTCATTTTATTTGTTTTCAAATTAATGTTTTCAAAATGAAATTGATGTGCAAAACGCAAAGAGTGCTTAGTTATAAGCTAGTGCAAAATTAAGATTTGAACAAACAAAATGAGTCCCGTTTCTCCAATAATTTTTCCGTTATCGTTGCATACCTGCTATAATTAACTCGCAAACTATGCGAGTGGGCAGAGGGTGTTTTTATCCCCCCAACCACCCTATGCCTCGTCGAGTGCACTGCCTCTCCGTTAACGGGGAGAAGTTACAGAAGGTAAAGATTCCACGTAGGGAGAAAGTTAAGAACGGGGATCCCCGGGAGCGGTCGCGGTCGTCGGGTTACAGTCCGATAAGTTTGTCTCCTACCACTTCTTTCAATCATCCCTCGGGCACTTTTAATTTTAATATTTCTTGCCGACCGATAACATCGGAACTGTTACCCTTAGAGCAGCGACCGGAGGAAAAACATTTGTGACTTCGATAAAGTTTGCTGCGGGATTCTTCCCTTATAAGCATTACTGATGCTTGCCTTTGCCGGAAAGAAAAATAAAACATTTCTCATATTTAAATTAAATTCGGGGCAAAATCAATATATTTCTACGTATATCAAAGCGAAACACATCTCAGAGAGCTTGACGAGTGAGGCCATGAAGCAATTTTAAATACAATTTGACTCAATTATTACGAAGTTATTGCTAAAGTTAATTTGTAATACTACAACAAAGTGTAAAAGTCATCTCAAATATGACTTTAAAAAGACTTTTTTTTTAAAAAAATGACGAATAAATCAAACAAATCTCAAGAGAGATTGATATTAGCGAATAAATTGGCAAAATGCAAGATCTCACATAGTAAAAGTTATCCAACAAAAACAGAATGCTGATAAATATTTAAAACGTTTGCAAGCATTTTTTTTAGAAATGCTTGCAAACTTTAGAAGATGTGTTAATTTTTTTTTTGAGGTGGCAATCCCTTTTATAGAATTATCGCCAATCATTTTAACATGGTTTTTCATGGCGTTATATGTTTTTAAAAATGTGGTCGCCAGCCACATCTCCTGTAGGTTTTGAACCCAAGATGATTGAGTCACGAGTCCAACAGCTTAACCACGGGACCATCTTACAGGTACGATTTAAATGCTGAAGTGCAACTCGAGAAGAAATATTTTGATATAAAATGAATGAGTAACAAATCCAATTTAATCTGAAAACTTCCTATGGATTTATCTTACTTGGATCAGATTTGAATCAATGATCTCATACAGTCTGAATATTTATTATAGGCGCTGACGATTCATCGAAAATAAATTTAGCAGCACGTTTTTCGCTATACACAACTATTTTTATACGATATTTCCAATCGATGTTAGCTTATGCTATATATTGTTAATCAACACGAATATGCTCACTTTTGATTTGTTTTTGTTGATTTCTAAAATAGTCTGCTTTGTTGTTTCATGCTTTATTATCAGGTACGCAAACGTGGCAAAAAAATAGGAGCACTTTGGGCTTCATGAATGTTTAATGGCGTAACACTCTAGTTTGGACAGTGCATATAATTGCATGCAGGTCAGGTATAAAAATCGCAGCATAAAATTTAGAGCTGCCAGGACCGGACGTGTTGACGTTTGACGCGAACGGTTGGCAGCCTCGTTGTCGTAAACCTCACCTCCCCCACAGCAGCAGCTATATAAGCGAATTATTACTATTATCATAGCATTCAGGTGTCTATTCTAACCACCCTGCTCACCTGACAATAAATATTTAATATTCACGGCAGATCCCTACCAGCTCACCAAAATCGTCTCTGCGGCCCCGCACTATAAGAGCGCAGTCGCTCGCAGCGCCCCCCGGTCGTTCAAATAGTTTTACGCCCTTCGTCGGTTTATTATACACATTTTTCGCGATTACTTTTGTCTGTTTTTACGGTTGGGACGCTCTGCGGCACAACTAAAAGTTTTTTACTGCCAACGTGCCCTTCGCTTATTAGCGTCGTGATGTTGATGGCGGTCCTTGTGAAAAATGCATCGGTCAGTTAACATCTCTTCACTTAACGCGACGAAACCTCGATGGTGAGTTATTATCCGATGCGGGAGTTTCTGGGTCACGACTGGGATTTGGCCCTCGTCTCCAAATCGCACATGTAATTAAAAACAAAAGTTATATCGCAACCAATATCAGCTTTACGCCGTTGGGGACTTCGCTATGTTGCGTACTTGATGGGCCTATCAAACAACTTTTCCTTTTATAGCTTTAGTGCATAAACAAAGCCTTCAAATTTTCCTCCCCCAACAGACCGATGAAAAGATCATTTTTGTCAAATTATCATTAAAAAGATCAAATAAAAAAATTCTAGAAACGCGTATGGCTATTAAGGGGTCATCTCACTTTATCACGTCAATTTTTTTATTTTTTTTTAAATTTCATTTTTTGAAAGGACGTATCTCTAAAGAAGTTGTCCATAATTTTGGTGAAGAAATTCTGATTATTTCAATGCTTTAAAGCTAATTCGCGTAATGTACTCGAAGCAATCATTCCATCCAGATTGCATCTCAACGACTCTGAGACCGCTGCGGCCACAGACTTGCCCCTATACCTACTTTTATTTGCAAACCAGAGGTTCCTATTGGGGATCTTTCTTATCTCTGTTATAGTGAGGAGCAAATTAAGTCAAAAAAATGTTAATACAAATTTTATAAAGTAAGGGCAAAAAAAGAAAGAACTCTGTATGAAGTGCTTCGAAAACCGAACAGCTTACTAATAAATGAATAAAAAATGTATCTTATTATTATATTATGGTTTAGCTATCCACCTTCATCCTGATTCAATAAAAAAATTGAGAAATTGTATTTGGGCCACATACTATCACAAAATTTCGACTGATAAAGCCCCTCAGCATTCATACTGTCCGGAAGGCGCAGATTCTTGATGCGAATTGCAAAAACATGTTATATTTGTACAAGCAACCTGTCTTTCTCACAGAGGATGTACAGCAAATCTTAAGAGCTATTTATGAAGAATTAACGTCTGATTTATTGGAAAGATGCCTTGGCTCGTTTCAACGCGTGCGTATGTTCTCTGATACCGAAATATATATTTTGTGGCAAAAAATACTAGAAATTGCGACATTTACTGCAGCCTGCATTTTTAATGAAGCGTTTAAACCTATTTATAAAATAATGGAAAAAAATATGCATTGCGATTCTCAACGAAGAACGTATACGCATTGCCATCTGCAAAGGCTCCGATCTTCTAAATAAGCTAGAACAGTTCACAGATACGCCAAATCAGCCAAAAAAGAAAAGGCTGAGATAGTCGAAGAATTGTTCTATGAAACTGGAATTGCTGATTAGTAGTATATTTCCCTTTTCAACATTTTTTTAGTACTTAAAACTTTAAGCGCGTTTTTCTCGAAACGACATTTTTGCATGTGGTGTGAAAAGAATTTTGAAAAACCAAGTCGCCGATTGGTCTGAAATTTTATGAGCTTATTTTAAACATATATGGCTATGGCAGTCCGCAAAATCAGGTCAAAATGTGTATTTTATCTTACGTTTTATATTAAAAAATACCCCCAAAAAGAGTGTTTTTTTCCCAAACTTTTTTTCAAACCAGTGCCATTTTGTTATTTTTAAACAAAAAGTATTAATTGAAGATAGTGTGATAGCAACATTCATACAGATTAAGAATATTTTTTAACTTGTTCCAGGTAAGCCTGAATGAAAAAATTGTTCCACACCGTGGATTATTATATTATATAAGAGTGCCATAATAAATTTCAAAAAGATTCGTATTATTATATGGTGTATTTACTGAGAAAAAAATTGTTGAAAATTGCCTATTTTTTGGCTTGTCAAATTGAGATGACCCCTTAATCGATAGAACATCACTTTTATATGAAATATGAATATTAAAAAAATATTTGTTAAATACCATGAAATTAAACCACACAAATGCGATCATTTTGGTTATGGGCGATGTGACATTTCAAATAATGTATATGTTTACAAAATTGTAAGTCTTGCGTAACACAGTCTATAATGTCACGATATTTCACAGAAACTAATTATCGTTTTATACGAGGGTCATCTGTATTTTATTAGTCTCATTTTTGATGTCGACATTAGTATTGTTGATTTAATTTAATTTAATAAAATAATTTTTAATATCACTGCCATCTATTGGAGAATGGCTAAAGTTAATCAAACATATGAGTGAAAAGTACTATTTTTTAAATCAAGATAAAAATTGTTTTGAATGGAAATAAACTTTGTTTAGAGAGTCGGAGTGGATGAGAAATTTTTAAGTACATCTCCATGCTCTCTTCACACCTTCCACAAAGTGGTTTTGTTGCGAAACAAGGACGATAATTCAGAAGTGTCAAGCGATCTGACAGATTTATATCCGCTTCAGTTACATGTGTTCAGCTCAACCTTCGCAGTTGGCAGCAATTCCACCAAAGTGTAATTGCAACCGGATTCAATAGGTGAGCAAAGACGTACTCGAGTTGCACCCAATCTATGTAGCGGCATTAATCAACCATCCCCCTATTAATCCGATTTTTGTCGGAGAAAACCCCAAAATCCGTGACAGCATCCAAGTGCGGAAACTGTTATGTGTCGTTTGATTTGTTTGCCGAATTTCGGTAAGCTTTGAGAAAAGTATACGTTTTAATTGCCGCTTTAACGAGGGTCAGCGCGGACGGGGCGCAGCCTCCTAGGAGGCTTTCCGTGTACCGCCTGGGGGCTGCAACACACGTGGAGCCCCTATCTGACCTTTTCTCCCTTTGGCTCTTAAACGACCGAATACAAATATTCGAAACGACGACGGAAGAGTTAAATGACTGCCATCTGAATTTTATCAAGCGGCATTATTTTATTTTTACCCCTCTTCCCGGACATCATTACAATATATTTCGAATACGGTGCGATGAAATTACCGGCCTTGTGGGCCTTCATTTTTTTTAAATGCGGGATAAATTGTACTTACCGGACTCCATGCTGTCCATGGTGTCATTTGGGCCGTTGATGTCTGAAACAAAATAAAGAATCGTCAGATCAAATGTTTCATAAAATTCACATTGTCGAACACATGATTTTTCTTAATTTGGATTGTATAAAGTGATCTTAATTATCTACATTTTTTTCTTCATTAAACTCTTGAAGGATTTAATTATTTAATTTCCAAAGCACTTAAAATGATCTAGTTTAACGACCGAATATGAATCTATGTACATACATTCAAAACTCTTTTTGTGCGACTTTTTTTGTGCGATTTCAAAGTTATGCGGTTTTTTTAAAGATTTTTTTTAAATTTTTAATTTCATAAAGATTACATATCGAGATATTTTGGATAAAATAGGAAATAAATCATCAACACTAACCGAAATTTGGAAAAAAATATAATTTCGAATTTTAAAAACATTGATTTCGTTTTTTTGCATTTTTCAAATATTTTGACTTTTAAAAATACATTCTCCAAAGGAATTTCCAAAACTCCAACTACTTACGGAGTTATAGCTATTTTAGTGAGGCGGCAACTTGGCCGGTCCTACCATAATGAAATCTTTTAACGCGTTTTTCACGTTAACAAATTACTTTTTTCAACACGGTTGACATCATATCTCAAGTTTTAATTAATTAATTTACTTCAAATTGGGTACGAATCTTTTCTATACAACCCTCTATTCTTCCTACCATATTTATGTCAAAATTTATTTTTTAACTATGTAAAAAAATTAAAACTGGTATGGGGATAAGGCCAAAAAATGACTCTTTTGACTGAGTGTTTTTAAACACTCGCAATTTCGTGATTTATTTATTTATTTGAGTTAGGGACTATAGTGACACATTAACTAATTATGAATTATACTGTCAGAAAGATAAAATCTACATAGAACACTGGGTGTATTATTTCTTCTGAAGAAGTGAGCGATTTTGAGTCATATCAAAAATCACAACGAAAATTACAATATCATTTACAAAATATCTTAAAAATCAGTTTATTTTAAAGACAAATCTTGCTATTCTATCATTTACATACTAAAAATGTTTTTTTCATTTATCTGTATGTTTTCTATGCATTGTATCTCTTACAATTTGACCGATTGAAAGCAAACTCTACATTGTAACTTTTTAAACGACATTTTATAAAGTAGATGCATCCTCCCCTTGGCCACCTAATGTTTTTCTGTCAACATAAATATATATAGTATATACTGAACGTTATTCGTGCCAAACATGGTCAGATGTATTTTAGCACCCTGAGAAAATATAATTACTCCACCTCCATGGATATCTCAGCATCCCCTTGCCTATATACAATTTTGCATACATACTCTGTAGAGCCTGCATAAAGTATCACATAACAACCCCCTCTCGTTTAATACTTCTATTCATGTGTTTTAATGTATTTACTATAAATAAAAAGGAGTAATAATTAAGAGTTATGAAATAGCGAATCAAAATTATCTCTGTCAAATTTAAATTATAAAACCATATCTGAAACTTGATTGATTCCCAGCGTGATTTGTCAGTTACTATAAATGTCCGATGAAAATAAAATTGTCCTACGGTAATAAGTTGTTTAAAATTAGACAATCTACATTTAAGCCTGATTTTGGACTAACTAAGCGGATGACGGGATAGCGGGTGTCATTTATCGCCTTGGGCCAAATGTCGGAGGGTGGGTCGGGCCCCCGTCGAGGGGTCCAGATTCAGTTAGGGGCAGTTTGATCGCCTTTACCGACGCCTTGGGGCATCTTACGCCACATCACTCCAAAAGGGATTTCAAATCGACTGTGTGCCCGCGCCGGTACTTGATCAAGTGGCCGCGGCCTCACCCCCGATGGCACAGCCCTCGTCACATAGAAAAACTTTTTATTGGTGCTAGAGTGCGTGTCCGCGAGCCATGTCCAGACACTTTATGGCTATTGTAAGTTTGACGAAATACTATTGGAAATTCACTTATTTGGCACGATGAAAAGACGATCCCCGTATGGTACTTTGGATGTACATGGTAACCAAACAACGAAACTATACATAGAAGATAAGCAGAATTTTTGGAATTATTAAATGACTATAATGCTAACGCATAACTTGACAGTGTGAGTGACCACTTGACCTCTCTTGAATTATTAAAATTATTTTTTTTCTACCTTAAATCACATATTGTAGAGCATATATAAAGTTCTCTCAAAAAAAAATATATATATTTGCACGCTCTCATTTGAGTTCAGCCTGTGTCCAGATACGATGAAGGAGACATCTCTGTTATACATTTTTCTTTTTGCATTGCTCGTCAGCTTTATTTTTGTTTCCTTAATCTTTTTTGATTATTAAAGAGAAACATATAAAAGCCCAAAACCAACGAAGAAAAAATTCGATATTAGAACCTTATATATTGATTTTAATTGAACACGGGGAAGGTGAAAAACACCGAATTCGCTGAAAGTTTCTGATTAAAAATTTAAAAACTATTGTTACAAAAATACATAAGACCCATTTTAACAGTTCAACATAAATATAACTATAAAATGAGCATTTTTTGAATGAAAAAGACTTAAAATTGATACTATAACAATGCCAAGTTTTCCATTATTTTCAATGGTCGGCCTCCTTCACACCCAGCCAGGGTCACTATAAAATCGCAGAAACAGAGTGCACAGAAAGAAGAAGAAGATAATAAAAATATGATTTTTGGGTCCAAGTCTATAATATTACACTGAGAAGAAAATCGCGGTTATAAGATCGAGAAAGCAAGTAGAAAGAACGCGTCTTTCTGCGGCCAAGGCGACCGGTCGACTCAAGCACCCAATTTTAACTAAACTATACCAATCTAGTTATTTGCAGCTCATTTGTACTTGTTCTAATGTTTTGCATCGAGTTTCAGCACACTTGCTTCACCACAAAATGTATCCCTTAAACTAACATAAAAGAAGAAAATACGAATTCTGATAGTTTTACATGACAATTTTATCTTTTATTTTTGCACCGTGAACCCTTTCAATCACATTCGCTTTTTTATATTTTCCCTGTATATTACAACAATCAATTTCCATGCAGATAGTTATAGCAAATGCCTGCGAAAGTTTTGTAATAATTTTCAACAAATAAATAATATGTAGATGTTTGATTGTTGTTATGTTTATTCCGGAAATTTAATGTTTAACTTTTGTGAAATAGAGAGATCCATAAATTACACTCCGGCTTATATATAAATAAAGTTAATTCTCAAATATTAATCAAAGCATCAAATTGAACTAAACATTCCATTTATATAATGCGACAAGTTTTGTGGCTTTTAATTTTGTAATAATAAAAATTATACAAATTAATTTCACAAAGTTGACATTGAATCGCAAAGATTTAAAATAAGACCAAATTGCTTAAAACTCTTACAAGATTTTTATCAATTATTCATAATGATGATATCAAATTATTCAAAATAAATTTGAGATAAGCCCCCCCTTCTTAAAGCTTTTAAATCGTTTTCTGCAGAATTCCTTTGCAGATTAGAGTAAGAAGTGAGGTATTAAATTAAGTACAAAATTAAAAGACAAGTTTTTGGAATAAGATTTTCAGCGATCTTCTCTCCATCCAAACATCATTATTGTCATATTATATATTTCCATGATGATTTTACATTTGTATCTCTGGGAAGTATAAATAAAAAATATATAAATTAACTCTGTTTTATAATAATTTTGCTTGATATTAATTTCGCTCTTTGATTAATATGACAAATTCGGATACGTTTTATATAATTTTTAAATTGTGCCCGTGGCGTTTCATTATTTTCAAGGTGTTATATTCGTTATCCAATGTAGACAATCTCCATAGGAGTTGGAGACATACAAATAGACTGTGAATACGTCCTATTATTGCCAGCTAGAAAACCTATTTGAGCTATCCTTCTTCTACATATAGAAGTTGTGACTCGTGATAAAGTCACCCAATTATACTGGGAAACTCTTGAACGCCCAACTTACAGTCCAGACTTGGTCTCATGTGACTACAATATGTTTGGTTCATTGAAAGTAACATTAGGAGAGCAACGATTTCAAGACAACGCTGCGATCGAACAATGCATGCGTGACTGGTTTTCAAATCAGCCGCCTATTTTCTTCAGTGATGAGTTCAAGAAGCTCCTTATTGGATGGAATTTTTTTTCCTAATTAAGGGAACTATGTAGAAAAATTAAAATACTCCATTTTTTATTATTATATATCACTAATAAATTTGTACAACAAAATTCCGGTTTATATTTGAATCCCCTCATATATATATTTTAAGTCGATTTTTTATTTAAAAAACGAAATTTTCATCCGGTACTCCTAATAGAATAAAATATAAAAAAGAAGAAAATGAGCCCTCGTAGATTTAAGGAGCTAAAAAATAAACTATTAGTCAGATAATCTAAGGCTTTAGATAAAGATAGGTCAACAAAACTTTTTAATTGAATATTAAAATTAGTCATTTAACTGGGTTTTGTATGCTTAGAGTTAAATTAAATTGAAAGTGTTTTGAGTGACAATCAATTTAATCGCCATGTTTGTGTTTATTTCTAGTCAAAGTAATATGCATACATCTTGTGAGGAGCTGACCTCTTCGCCTTCGTCAAAGCCCATCCAAAATTGGAGTAAATGTCTGAAGAGCCGATGCTCAAGCTTGTTTTAAATTAAGGCAAGACTGTACCGGTTGCGAGATGGATCCCAGAATGGACCCATGTGTGTTTGTCAGGGGCGGCGTGGGCGAAACGGGTGGCGTCGCAAAGGATGGGGCGCCGCTCGACAATGGGTTTATTGGGAGCCGCCGCGCAGCCTCGCTGTCATAAAATATAAATTTTATTTTCTAATGTCCCCCGAGGGGATTGTCAAATGTTTGGAATTGGAACTATGGAGAATGTCTGCCGGATACGACCGCACACGCGACTCCTCTCCTTTACACCCTGAGAAAACCTCACACAACACCCACCATACACATCCGCACCCCCCTGAACGCAACAGATCTAGAGCCATCTTAAGAAAAACGAGCAAAAGTAATTTTCAACGAGACTGCTGAAGATCGGTAATGGATAAGGAACAATGATATCTCGAAGATTATGCAAAATATATATATTGATGTTTTAAGCTCCGGGGACTAAGGATACACATGGGAAATTTCAACACTCAAAATATCCAAAGAAAACCCATTACGGTTACTTGATACTTTATAAAATTTGAAAGCAACATATATTAGATAGAAAAATAAATTAATGCTTCCCCATACAAAATTAAATCATTTTCAACAGTAATAATCTTTTGTGTAAGTTTTCTTCGGAACTCGTGTGTGTTTTAATGTTCACATGAAAATTGGTCTCCGTTGCAAACATCTGTAACATAGAACTGAGTACATTGCCCACATGGGACCCTCCACCATACAACGGGTATCACAACATTCTGTTTTCCCTTCTATTTTTATAATTACAATTTGTGAATTTATTTAGATTACGTTTTCTCGTGTTAAACGATACATTTGCTCCAGGATATATCGACATGGTCGGATCAAGGATACACCCAAGTGCAATGGGGAAAAAAGGTGCTACAGCAACACTATACCATGGCACGAATACTTTATGAGAAGCTGGGGACTTATAAAATATTAAAATACGAATTTATAACTTTATTAGCCAGCAAATCATCCGGCATTAAGACTTACATGCGTGTCCATGTGGAGATATTGAGGAGCTAATTTATTTACCAAAATTTAATCCGCATAATATAATTAATCCGATCGGAATATGCAAAGATAAATATGGAAATGAAAATATCTATGTGTTGACCAAGCCAAATATAGCTTAGCATAATCTATGATGACCATTGTGATTTTAATCATGACCTGAAACAATCCTCACGCTCACTTATCCACTCAATGCTTCAAATCAGTTATCATTTTTAGAAAATATGATTATTTTATCGTATTTTTAACATAGTTATGCAAAAATGAAAATATTATGACTTTAACATAAAACACGCATTTACTGAAATAATTGATCTATTTTATGGATGTGCACTTATTAAAAGATCTAAACAAAATTATTTATCAACTATTGAGACTACGATCATTGATCATTTATTTATATCTGTTTTCTATATCTCTTAAATTAAACCTACACGAGGAAAAAGCCAAATCAATGACGAAATACTCATTAAGCTTAATAGGCACGTACCTCTAAGATAAACAGGTAAAATCTTAAATGAGTTTCAACGGCTTATTGAATTAAGTATCGGTAATTTGATCTCAATGCTTTAATATTTATTTATCCAATTAAATCCCTCTTAATGGTTAATTATTTAATGCTCCCCCGCATGTTTTCATTGCAGTTTTTTTTTCCTGATTGAAACAAGAGCTGATTTATGTAATATTTCGACTAAGTGATGAATACACATTTTTTGTTCAATCACTTGTTGCATAAAAATTGAACAAAAAACATGCTCAAATGTCCAATATTCCACTAAGTAAATAATTTTATTTGGATTATTTTTTAGTTCGAGCGAAATTGTTATATAATAGGTTGTCCCATAAGTTTCTTTCGCAAATGAACACAGATCTAATCATAGCCATGGTTGAAGAAAACCCGCGATATACTGTTCGCGAAATAGCTAACAAGTTGGAAATTCCACGAACATTCGTCCATAATCATCTGACAAAATTGGGATATATCAATCGTTCAGATGTGTGGCTTCCTCATGAACTGACTGATCTTCTCCAACGACATAATAGCCAACCTTTTTTGAAGAGACTTGTCACTGGAGATGAAATTTGGATACTTATATGAGAATATCCAACGTAAACGGTCTTGGACCAAGGGTACAGATGCTTTAACTGTAGCTAAACCTGACCTACATCCAAAAATAAGTTTTGCTATGCATTTGGTGGGACTGGAAGGGGGTAGTTTATTATGAGCTACTTCAGCAAGGTGAAACGATCAATTCAATTAAATATTGTTTCAAACTAGACAATCTAAAGGATGCAATTGCCAGAAAACGGCCAGAATTAGCGAACAGACGAGGTGTTGTTTTTCATTACGATAACGCCAGGCCTCATGTGTTTTTGCTCGTCAGAAATAAATTATTATCATTTGACTGGGATGTTTTACCTCATCCTTCATACTCTCCGGACATTGGCTCCTTCAGATTATTATTTATTTCTTTCATTGAAAAATTCTTTACGTGGTAAAAAAATTAATTCAAAAAATGATATAAAAATGTACCTTGATCAATATTTTGCCAACAAATTTTTGTTCATATTACTGTGAATGTATGAGCAATATGTATTTGGCATTGATTAACTTGATTTTGATAGATTGTGGTTCTTATATTATATTCTTTTCTTGTATTATCCTAATTGTTGCTTCATTAAAATTCAAAGTTTTAGCAATAAACGAAGAACTCTTAAAAATTGATAACTCAATGAGGCAACTCCCGAACAGCACATGAGGTGTTATATACAGAGTTCAAATAAGACACAGATGGACAGATAAATTTTTGAAGATTGATTAAAAAAGAAAAGGATTCCAGAGGTTGGTAAAATGTTTTGAAAACGTTGATAGAGAAAACATCGAAGAATGACTCGATCATGATTTAAATGATCCAGGTTTTTAATGCATGGATGATACAGATATCGTTCCTTATGTTTCTCAAGAGGAAGACAGTGAGAATGACACTACAAATGAAGAAGATACAAGTGATTAGATTAGTCATAAAACGGCGTTGAATTATGTTGAAAAATTGCTAAATCACGCTGAACAAAGAGGATTTGAATATAATGATATAATAGCTTTAAGAAGAAAAAAATTATAATTAAATAAAATTAGCCCGGACAATCGAGAGTCTTCTGTATTATATAATAGTTATACACGTAATATTTGTATTACATGTTTTATCTAAATGTGCGATAAGTGATTGTGTAAATCGAAGCCATATTATAGAAGTTCCGTGTTATACAAGGCTTGAATTTATTTTGCCACTGACTTATAAATATTTTCCTAAATATAAATCCTATTGTGATGACTTATTATAGTTTGACCATAAATTAAATACAATCAGATGTCACCGTATGAAAATCTCTTGTGGAGATTATCTACGTCCGAAAACCAGGTTACCAAGACATCTCAATGAAACTGGTTTTATAAGCATTACAGTATATTCATATTTAAATGATATAATTACTTATACTAATTATTATTTATTAAAGTCGTTAAAAAGTTTACGTCGTTATCGTTTGTATGTCAGTTAAGCGTATTCAAATTCACTTCAGCTTCGGATTGATGATTTTATATTAATATTGTTTATTGATTAAAAATACAGTTATATATACAATGAAATTATGAAATCAATTCAGTGGAAGTGTCTCTATTGCATGTACGTAAGATGAAGACACGTTTCCCGAGATTTTACATCCTCTCTGTGAAGATTACATAAATGTGGAGGGTACATAAGCACGTGCGTGCTTTCGCCCATCGTCTTGAATAGTTGACAAGTCTTCCAGTGACGGGAGTGACCCTGCGTCCGTAAGTCACACGGTACACCAGGTGTCTCGTGTTTATTCCTCGTCCATTACCGAATAAAAAGCCGTCGCTGTGGAGGGTGTTATGGGGTGGGTCGGCGGGCGCGGTGGGTGCGATGGGGGCGCTGTTGTGGAGGCTCCGAGGGACCCGCATGATCCGCCGCCAATCACGCGGCGGCGTCTCCCGGCGCCGGGGCTTCCCCAGGGACGTCATTACGGCCTGAAGCCTCAGCCGTCTTCCGTTCCTCACCTATTTAGTGACTCACCTATTCACGCACGCTACTCCTAATCCTATCAGGACCACTTCAATTATTCACCAGAGGCTTTTAAAGTCACACTCGGTATCGTTTGCCGAATTCTCCATCATTTCAGTCACAATTCACGCCACCGTAGCTTTACCGCCCATCAAGCGCTCCTTTTTACGCGCATTTAGAGCTCCTCTATCGATCATGGAATCCTGTTTTCATTTAAGAAGCGATTTCATGAATCGTATAAAACAACCCTTCGATCTCAAATATTATAGATTTGATCCGGTTATTCGAGCCATCGGTTAACCAAACCATCCAATCGCACTATATTTATTACAGAAATTAAATATTATTGCAGAACTTGACTATAAAGTAGTTCAAATATCGACTTTATTACATATTACAATCAGATTTAATAGATTCTGGATTGTGCATAAAAATATTTTCTGACACTGCTTATTTTTATGTATTAAAATGTATCAATAAAAAATATATTATAAAAATATATTACAATAATTCTGCATGAAAATGTTTTTGTAAAAACACAAAGCTATATAAACTGAATGTAATTGACAGATGTCTAAACCTCTCTGAAACTACCGAAATCAGCTGTCACTTCAGAATATTCATAACAGCCAGAGCCATCTTTTGAAAACGGACCGAACTAATTTGTACTTGGGTGAATATCAATATCTGTACTAAAGCTTGCACCAACTAGCATCCATCTAATGTTTCATCCAGCGAAAATTGATTTTTAACGATTTAATTCGGAAATCATACATATTTAACTTTTTGTGGAGTTAAGACACGTATTTGTGTTCGAATTGCAGTGATTCAGAAAGAGTATTCTTACACGTTGAGACCCATCTAAATCGATTAAAAGTGTATTGTTTATGTTTTCGCAAAGAAATTACCGAATATTGTGTGCTGTTGACAATGTTTATTTGTTTATATACAAGCTTCATACACACTGCGACGGTTCTGACAGATAAATGGATTTATACGAATGATAAGTGGCGGATATACGAATTTAGCATTTTTTTAAAATTACAATCATCCCTAGTCTTTTAAAATTATATTAATTAATTTTAATCCTGAGCTGATTATATTTATAGTTCGCCGCAAAAAGCAAAAATATCGTTCGATACCCTTGACCGCGAGAAGATGCGTTCTTCCCGCCGTTTTCCTAGTAGTCTCGCAGCTGGAGCTTCTCTCTCTACTGAAAATAAAGATCTTGGTCATGAACGTCGACTTGATATTATAATTTGACCATTTTCTTCTTCTTTTTTGAAACGTCCATGATCTAATAGTAAACGGACCCGCATGAAGCCGTCTGTTTTGGACCGTCCGCATAGGATGGGACGAATTTCGGGGATTTTATAGTTGATTAGCCAACTAAAAAAATAAAATATAAATATATATACATAATTAATAAGTGATCTAAAATTGATAAGATATTTATTCGAAGTTCTGTTGAATGAGTATTGTAGCCATCAATTTGATTTTTTTTGATGGTTGCTAATCCATGTTTCGTATCTTTTTGCACCGCTTTAGGCAGAATTGCGAATGCGGAATTCGAATGATATCTTAGCACAGCAAATATGATGAACAAAGTTCGTCCGGGCAGAAGCCGTTCCTGAAAAAAACCTAAAGACCGTTATGTAGTTCGGTAACGTATTAATTCATCTGAGACGGTAATCTGACATGGGACGCCCTTACCTGTCCAAACCCATTCCATTCCTTGGAAAACCACCCATTCTCACCCCATCCCCTACGCTGACACCCATAACTACCACTGGGAAATGTCGCTACCTAACTCTAGGGGAATCGTTACAAATGACAGACTAGCAATATAGGCAATCACAGTTATTGCTTATGTTTAAACCACTCGAAAATTCCAATCCGTGGTTATTGATGAGGAATTCGGCTCAGCTCTGCTCCAAATCGATCAGTGAAATATTAGAAACGTCTGTCAAAGAATAACAGAGCATATAGAACATATTGTGTTCTTCTAAATATCAAGCATTGCGTTTGTATATAATTGATTTCGTAATTTCACATTAAAAATACATATATATTAAAAGTAACCTTTTCTTGCCTCAAGAGAATTTAAAGCTTTCATTATTATTATGTCAGTTATTTCTGTAATTCTCAAAATTTAATTTTGTGTACGTGCACTTAGTCTAATTTTTTCCACGTAAAAAGTTTTTGATATAACTTTTAACTTTAAGCTTATGATCTTTAATTTTTCAACGAAGACTGACGTTTTCCATCTTTATGATGTAAAGTAATTTTTACATTAGAAAATTCGGAGTTTTAACATGTTAAAAGTCATAATAATTCATCATTAACACAATCAAATAATGTCACAGAAAAATATTTTTAATATACGTAAAGAATTTTGACGATTTGAGACTGATTGACAAAAATGTATGTTGAATTAGTTCAAAAATTACTAGCATGGTAATATTTAATTGTGATAGTTTTTAATGAAGATTAAGTTAAAAATGATTGTAAGCTAAGCCACGAGGGGGTTGATTTGCAGCAATAATTAAAATTTATTTTAATTTCATTACTCATTCATTAACTCTTTCCTTCCAATGTATTTAATGAAAGCTCAGTTTATATATATTTAAAAGGTATTGGAACCGCCACATAAATCCATTTTCCTGGAGAGATAATCCATTTATTGAATCCATTTTGTAATAACGGATATAGCAACCTAATAGGATATGATATGTTTAGTTTTACTTTAAACAGAAGGAAAAAGTTCTTTCAATTTTTATTTTATAAACCAATATGCTAAAAAACTATCAAATCGGGGGCAAAAGATGTGATCTAAAAGTAACGTAGAATAAAAAAAACTATATTTTATATTCATTAGACTAACATTTTATCAACTTATATTTTAAAATAGTATTAGAAAGAAACTGTCTTTTCTAATCGTGTTATATATTTTATTCATTTCATGACCAAAACAAATTCCTACTCTTTAGTGGTCACTCACTGCTTCAAATTATTGATTGTTTGTTCATTTGCATGATTGCTTTCTTTGTTAATAAACTGTAGATTATGAATAATTTTACTTCGATACGATAAATAAATATTTAGTTATAAAAGTTCAGATGTTCTGATTCTGATCCATACATCCATACATTTAAGAAATTCATATTAGATAGTACTAGTATAGTGCTAATTTTCAAAATAATTGCCTCGCCTGATATAGCATTTCACTGCTGAAAATCTGTCCAAGCGAATGATTCGCAACTCTCTAATTAAAACGTTCGCGCGCCACAGTTTGAGCGTCGCCCAATTACAACATACGGTATAACAAAGTCAACGTATTTTATTGTACCCAGTCTTGCCCGCTGGGGATACCGGGGACCGGTGACGTCACTCAAGAGGTGTTCAGGGATCGGGTGGTAAAAGTGGGTTGGGGAAGAAAAGGTGAAATGGGAGGAAGAAAGGTGAGAGACGGGAGTGGGCAGTGCGAGTAATGAGCTCCCAGAGGACAGGGCGCTATAACCATACGCCACACACACACACACACAAACCGCCCTTCTAATATTAATATCACGAAAGGGACGTCTTTTTGTACACTTTATATTTCGTTTATAATTAACTAATGGAAATCATGACTTTATTTCTACGTGAAATGTCAGGGATGTGAATAAATGGGATAGATAGACGCGTCGAAGTGCAACCTGTTGCGCTTTTAACCTTTCACATGGAAGATGAGCTGTCAATATAAAAATTGATGTTTTTTAATCATCTTAGTCCTCATTAAAGATTATTTCGTTGATGACATTATCATTGTTTAAAAAAATATATTATAGATCTCATGTCTGAATATCAAAGGGAATAAAAATGGCTCGAAAAGTTGCTCCTTTTTTTCATATGCTTTTAGAGGACGATTAGAGGACATCCACCCCGTTTTCTGGAGAGTCATTGCCGCAGATACATATTCTGAATCAAATGTAAGTACTTGGCTCCCATCGGGACCCACCACCTGATGGCGGGGACACACAATGAAAAGGGATAATTCCCCCGTTGGGTGATTATAATTAAGATAAATAAGTCAATTGTTACTGAAGGGCGAAAAATATTTATTTGTTTTAACGTCCCCAAAGTCAAAATTCTGCGTGAAGATCGAGCGCGTGCGCGTACGACCTTCATCATCCCCCACAATGAGAATATACAAATGTATTTAAATAAGTCTAAATAAAACACGTTTTAATTTAATAAAACTTCACAATATTCTAATATATAAAAAATAATCTCTCTTTGTTCGTATGTAATGCACTGCCATACCGTTCATCAGATTGCAATAAAACTTCGTCCACTTATTGCTAAGGATTGCGCGAGTAACATAGGCATAGTCTTCTAATATAAAAAAATCAATGTTTGTTTGTCCGTATTTAATGCGCTTCCATACCGTTCATCCGATTGCGATAAAACTTTGTAAACGTACTATTTACACTTGCGGGAAAAACATAGGTATAGTATAAATATTATATGGATGCACCATGTTGGCGCATGTTGGTCTGATGAAATGAAGTTTGGGCTACGGTGACGAGGAGAAAAAGGATGCGCACGCAATGCGAGTGTGCATATGCTTTTGGATCTCGCTATACATGGCTTGAAGCAACAAATTTGAACGAGTTTATTCAATCCAAATCAGAAAAGTTACTGTATACCAAGCTTTCAACATTGCGGACATTAATTAAAAAAAATCGAAATCTGAATAGTTATAACATACAGGCATAAAATTAAATTCTATAAAGCTAATATTTTGTCTACAAGTAGTTTACGTTAATTATTGTTAAACAAACGACGCCTATTTTCGATACATTGTGGCTAGGGCTTCGGTAGACGTGGCTAAAGTTGTAATGCGGAAACTTGAGTGAAGTATTGCAACTTTCAAAGCATTGCAATATTAAGTACATATAATATGTATTATAAGTAGCTAGAACATAGTTTCAGTCTTTTAGGTATAAGACATTTATATAATACTAGCGAGTACACGCGCTTAATAATTATTTGAAAAGAAACACAAACCGACTGTCGCCCTCTCTTCAACGCATTTTACGAGCATTCTTCCCGCTCTGCGGTCTCGCTTCCCTTCATCAGATTAACATGGTGCATCCGTTAAATGTCTCGCAAAATCAATTCCGCACACGTATAATAGTCGTGTTGATATAAAAACCTTTTCGAATACACGCCCAATAACTCACCAAAGTTTCATTGCAATCGGATCAATGGTATAAGAATGTATACCAAGCAAACCCCTCGCTCTGCGATACACATTCGTTTATATAAATATATAGATTCATTTAAAAGTCTCTAAAATTGCTATAAATGTCGGCGACAACGTCATCGTGGTAGATTGGAGTTTTATTTACTAACAATATCAAAACAACAAAATGAGAAAAAAATCAGCTTTGTAGAAATAATTACATAAATAATGTCGCTACCTCCCGTACTATAAGGAATTATTAATTATGATGAAAGCTTAATTTAACATATTAAGCTTTCCTTAACCATGATGTATTTACTATAACTCGACTCTAATAATGGGAATATCGCTATGAAATATAATAGATACGGGGTTCAGAATTTTATATGGTGTACCAAATACATATCATAGTAGCGCGCGGGGTATTTTTAGCGCGGCAAGGAAAAGGTTAATGCAATAAACGTGTGATTTCTAGACAGATTGAAAAACAATGCATTAATATGATTTCCTATATGAAACGCAAGAGCAATCCGTTTGTGTTGATAATAATCGAGTCAAAAATCCAAATTCGATCCATAAATTACACTTTTCGTTCACAGTGTAACGCAAAAATGCTTTAATAAAATAAAACATGTATGTCTATGTGTTTGTGGATATTGCAAGTCTGTTTTGTATTATAATACGTGTATCTTATTGTTCGATGGGTGTTCATCCAATCAACGGCATAATATGATTGTTTGTGCGGTTCTCCAGGAGCATCGTCTTGTTTTTCCCGAAGAAAAAGCCAACGACGGCATTCTGGAGGCAAAAAATCTTATTCAATTTCTGTCACGGAAGAGGCCAAATGTCTTTATGTGTGCGATAAGGGCCAACTGACAATATCCGAATTCTGCTATGGCAAAACTAGCAAATAATGCGAGATAATGTCGGGCGAAAAACGGCAAACATATATATATTCGAGGGCATAAATTTAAGATGGAAATATATTTTTTGGCACTTTTGGATGCGAAAAAATTGCTGTTTTGTATCACCGCAATCTTTGGTGGTCGCATGAAATTATTCTTCGTGCGATTTCACAGTCTTTTTGCCCACAATTAATATGTTTAACTTTAATCACACAATCTAGTAATCAACTATCTTTTAATTTATTAAGCTTCGTTGAAACTTATCGCAAGCTAAAATATGCATGTATTAATGTATTTCAATGAAAAAGAATGATCCTGAATTTGAAAATGTGTCAAAGATGCAACTAATACTGTAAATTCTCACCCTCAAAGAATATTAAAGGAAGAATATGTTGATACATTGAATAAAATTAATTAATATTATTCAATGTACCCATTATTATTTTTTTAAATATAGAAGAAGCAATGATGAGTTATAGTTTTCTGAAACATGTTAGAAATTCTTAATCTTCTTGCATTTAATCATCTTTAAAGATTTCTGACTTCTAGAAATCTGTATAATCCGTTGTTATCCTTTTAATGATTACTTTACAAATCTTAAATTGCCCTTTTTCTTAATTTCTCGTACAGTCTTTAACACTTATTAAGTTTTATTATATATATATAAGAGTAATACTAATTTAAATTCTTGCCTTAAAAATATCAAATTATATCTAATAGTGATTTTGTTAGAATGTTCCATTATAAGATATGAATATATATGTATTTTTTATAGAAAATAAACATAAAATATTTTAAGTTACGATATTGGATGCCACATTTCGCCGGGATGAAATTTAACTTTGATAAGATATCACGGTCGAGAAAAAGGGAGTAGATTGAATCCGGATGATAGGTTAGAGTTTTAAAGAAGTTTTCCTCGAGCACGGAACAAGGCTCATTGCTATCTTTGTCTCTCGGGTGCCTTGTATCGAAAAAATATTAATAATTTAGCTGACTGCAGGGAGTAGTTCCCGTAGAAGGCAGGGACAGGTATATGAGACTCGCAGGGGAGCCTGGAGAATGTGGCCCATTTTGGAAGCTCGCGCCTTTATAAGATCACACCCGCTCCACCACAATGAGAATGGATCTCTCCCAAAACTAAGTTTCCCTGTATCACTTGCACCCCTTTTTACATCAACGCCTGCATATATTAATTTCTACATGACGACGAAAATCCTCGAGCCTTGAAATCTCATAAGAACACCAAATACCGCATTGTCAATTGATGCTTAAAATGATAGATAAAAGAAGGTCTTGAAATTAATCTTAAAATATTTCCATATATTGAACGGTTGGCAGCGCAAAAAAATTGCACTTTTCTATATAAACAATCGTCTAGTCTACAGTTAAATTAATTTCATAAGAAAATTTTATACGAAAACGGTCACAAATTATAGAATTCAGATAATAACATATTTAAAAACTGTAAAAAAAACCATACTTAATGAATTATATTTATATTAAATGCAAATATGAATTGGCAAAGATAATACTTGACGAAGTTAATATTCTCAGAAAACTCGATCGAGCGTTCAAAGTACGAAACTTTACGTAAGAGCCAGTGGTCAATATTCGTCCGCCAGTTCTAGACTTCTCAATATTGACTTATTGCAATAGTCCGCAGGAGTCGATAATACCTCAGAGAATATTATAGACGAAGACCATCATTGATGCTATTCACCGCAAAAAACCACATTTAAAAAAAATACTCCCACTGAGGTGAACGAAATCAACCCCACATTATTTACAGATCTAAGCCTGAAATAATAATATAGCTGTAAGAGTGGTGTAATCCAAGTTAGACGGTGCTCAAGACGGCTTCGTGGCTGAGGGGTGTCGGCGTCAAGACGCCACATCACTAATTCAGGACCGGCAATCTGGATAATGAGCTGTCGGCTGGAACCGATATTCTACACACCCGAAGAACTAAAGCCGACCAACGAAATCCACCTTATTCACCTCCACTATTTCTCTTCGAACTCCATTTAGTGCCTCGCGTGTCATCTTTCTACTTAAATTTGAGAAAACTAAATGTACGAATATCTGTAATTTAGTTGGTTTATCTGTGAGAACGGCAATTCTTCGACAATTACTTGAATTAAAGCTGGAAGGATCGGCAAAAATAAATTTATGACAGTGCTTCGTAATGCATATTAGCGAAAGCCATCTTGCAAATAAATCAATTCCAACATTTGATAAAATTTATATAAATAAATCCATTGTTGAGGACAGATTTCCTAAGTCTTTTAATATACATTTCTTATTATTGACAACTTTAACATGCGTAATGGAAATCCAACAACATTTTCTTTTAAATGTATCTTGAAAATCCTTCAATTTTCCTTGTTATATTCGTAATTCCAAAATATATATACTAATAATGAATAATGAAGATAAATGTTAGGTTGAGTCATAAATAATTGCCGATTTATTTTTTCATTCAATTTTCATATAGCTTTAACAAAATAACAAAGCAATATTGCTCTATTATATCATCATCATTATTAATGATAACCTTCTTCCATTTTACTGATAACTTATCAATACCCTCTTCATAAAATTTAGCAGGTTTAGATGAAAAAAAAAAATCGATAGCGTGATTTACTTCATCATTTTCGATATTTTTTTGTTGTTTAGAAATGACTCAATTTTTTGCGTCATTCCTCGTAAAAGGAGACCTGTGGCAATAGATTTGCAATTTTCTTTATTGCCTTCACTAAGATTATATGGCACCCACACATCCAATTTGCTAACCTTCCCCAATTTTTCCAAGTGCCGGCAAATGGTTGATTGTGATGTATTTAACTTCTCTGACAATTCCCTTTTTGATTGACATGGATTTTGCTCCAATAACACCTTTAAAATGTCTTCATCAAAGTCGAAAGGATGACTCGCTCTTGGTTTGTCTTTCAGAATCTCAACCAAGCGAAATTTTGAAAACCAATTTCTTACTGTCCATTTACTCACTGCTCCTTCACCGTATGTATTACGTATTTTTTAAGATTTTTCATTTTGCGGGTTAAAAAATACTATAACATAAGATGTGACACGATCAACTATTACCAAAAGACTAATATGAATTTAAACCTATCTAATGATACCCTAAAATCACCAATACGGATGACTCGTCAAGGGTAAAACCGAATAATTATAACGGCTTCTTTTCGCCGGCAACTATTTATGACTCAACCTAAAAATAATATTAATTTTTGTTTGTGTAAAAATAAAATCATATCTAAGCATTATTCAAGAAAATCAAGTCATAAAGGTTTTATCATAACGAACGAATGTCACCGTATTCACGACAAGAATTGATTGATTGAATTGAGCTTTGATTCCTAATTTTGACAACATTTTATATCGGATATATACAAATATATATAAATATATTAATAAATTCCAATTTCAACCCATATAATATTTCTGTCATTTTTATTTTATTCATATGACCATATATGCTATTGAATATTTCTTATTTTGCAGTTTTTCAGTTAGAATATCAATCAATCAGTCAGTGATATTTTCAAAAGACTAGATCGTCCGCTATAAATTTGAATTTGAAAGATGAAGGATTTTGGATTAAATGTGAATTTGAGCAAAATTAGTATCAAACTTTGTCAAATGAGTTCAATCTCAACGTTTAAGATCTGTGTCTTTATTATTGGAAGTAATTGCAATTTCGAATATTAAAAAAATAGTATACAATACACCACCATTGAAAATTAATTGCTTATTTAATACAAAAAGTTTCATCACCTTTTCCAAATATATTATAAATGTCTAAACTGATCAATCTGACCTGTAGATATAACACACATATTCACTATGAAAAACTATGTAAAAATAATTGGCAATAATCCCATAAAAGGGATTGCTAAAAGCCAATCAAGTAAGTAAACTGGTTACTAATTTCTTAAAATTGAATTTGATTTTCACTTGATTATTAACTTTCAGGGCAAGCAAATTGTCAAAATCGAGATATTTCGACAGGATTCTGAAATTAGAGTTTCGAAATTGTTTACCATCCGCAACGCACATAACATCCTCTAATAACACAAGAGTAAGAATTCGAAGCATTCATGAATGTGTCGAGGTGGCGTGCCCCGATAGCGAATACGCGAATCGTAGTAGCATAGTTTGAGCCCTCGGTTTTGAGGCTTTACACGAGGGATGGTGCAAATATTTAGAAGGACTGGAGGGTCATATTTCGGCGCGACACTTGAAGGAATGCGCCGAAGAAAATTCCATTCAACAAACATTGATTCCGCTGCAAATTCTCGAAGACAAGATACCGTCGAAGAATTCTTGTATCATCCCATTTAGACATAAGCAAACGCGCCAAGAAAGTTCCAACTGAAAGTTTGACATAATTGTCGATGCATTTACTCATTTGCATAAGTGAAATATAATTGTAAATAGTTATAGGCACCTTTTTCTCACTCCTACAATTGATCTAATAAATCTAAATAAGCTTGACTCATTAAAATCAATATTTTTCTATAGCTTTCTTTATAACTGTAAATATAAAATATTGAATTCTTTTCAAAACGATCCTCAGTAAAAGAGCTGTTAGTTTCATACAATATGACGAATAATCGATAGCAGCATTTTTATTTGTATAAACATACAAGAATCTAACTGATGCTTCTTAAATTTGCTCTACTTCATATGATATTGAACATCAAAACATTGAAATAAATTGAAGCTCTTCTAAATGAGTATATTTTACATAGTTTATAACATTAAATTTGTGGTCAGAATGAAGTCCATGTGGCGAAAATAAATGATTTTTCAAACCCCTAAAAAATAAAGTTGAAGTATATGGAAAAGGTCATGGCATAGTATTATTTTCTGGGATAAGAATTGAATTTCCTATTAAAATTTATATCATAATATACTACCATAACAAGGTTGACTTATGTTCATATTTTTTTGTTGAAGAAGACATTGAAAATAAGAAACGATGAAGTTTCTCAAAAGGGGTGCTATTCCTGCATGACAACGCATCAGTGCACATGTCTATCAAAGCTCAGGATGTCAATCACATGCACACCATACAGTCATCATACAATTTAGCTCCCTAAAAATAATTTTCTATTTGATAAATGGAAAAACTCTCAGATAAATCATTTTTTTAAATCATTACTGTACAAAACGTTGCTAGTTAGATAGCATATTTCTAAACAGAAAAAACCACATACAATTGAAAAATATTCACTAAAACCAGCGGTATTAGACATGTTTAATATCAACTGTGCTTATGAATTTATATAAATACAGCTTATTAAATTATATATTTGTCTATTTTATGTCAATTTATACTAAAATATTTATGTCTTAGTCTACAACTCGTTGAGACAACTAACGATGCTCAACTCATGTGGATTCATCTTTTAAATAAGAAGATTTATCTTGAAATCAATGTTATAGCATCTGCACTGATGCTAGGCCATCATCACCGTAATTGGAGCGCATCAAGGTTTCTGTGCAAAAGTTAAAGAAGTTAATCCACAGCTAAAACTGTTTCATTGCCTTCTCCATAGAGAAAATATTTCTTCTCAGAGTCTGTTGCTAACATGTAATAATTGAGGACCTGCAGACAATAAATTTTGAATTATCCAGGAATATATGGCTAAATATCTTTAGGTACACAGTTACTGTGCTAATTTTGCATAAATTGAAAAAGGAATTAACTATTTTAAGTAATGATATTTTGAGAGTATTACTTCGAACAGATAATGATGTTATAAAAGCTAAAACTAGGAATCAATTACAATCAGATAGATGGTTTGGAGATAGTGGAAAAGCTTTCAGTAAGTTCAATAATCATATTAAATGAATGATTCATGTCATTCCACAACAATAATATTGATTACAATTTATATCTTACATTATAACGATAATTTTCTTCTTAATGTGCCATATCCGAAGCATCGGACTTAGGCGATCTCCATACGAGATTTTACCTAGGGAAAGGATTTAATGTGGTGGGTTTCCTTTGCCTTCCACACGTGGTAAAGTAAGGATAGGATTATTTGGAAAAGTAGGAGAGAAAAGGCTCTATGAGTGAGTATACACTCAGACCTCTTTTTGTGCGATTTTGAAGTTATGCTGTTTTTTTTTATTTCATAAAGAGTACGTATCGAAATATTTTTGATAAAATAGAAAATAAATCATCAACACTAACCGAAACTTGGAAAATAAATTATAATTTGGGACTGTGTAAATTATATTTCATCTACTATCGCTAAATATACCACCGCGCCCTTTATTCTAGTTTAGAATTTTGTAAAAATTGATTTCATATTTTTTTATTTGCATTTTTCCAATGTTTCGACTTTTAAAAATACATTCTTCAAAGGAATTTCCAAAACTCAAACTAGTTACGGAGTTATAGCTATTTTAGTGACGAGACGTTTGCCATTTTGTGATTAATTTTTCTTGAGTTGTTGGAAAAAATTAATCCAAAACAATGATGAAATTGACACTAGGAAGAAGAGAGCATTTGAGTCATTTTGAAAATCGCAACTAAAATTATCATACAGCGATGATAGCTTGTAATTAAAATAATTAATATTTCTCCAGTAGATGTCTGGCATTTGAGATGTCAGCTGTCAGACATCCTTAAAATTTTACCAATGATGCAAGATGCTCTTTAAATGTTATCAAAAATGTTATTTTTTATTTGCCTTGTTGTTTTCCCTTTTTTGTTAACTTTTTTTGTGCGATTTCTACCGCACAAATAAAGGTTTAAATGTAAATGGTAATTTAATTATTGTTACTAATTAAATTATTTACTCATGGGGTCCCTGCACGACTTTATTAATCGCCTCAGCATTTACTTTTTCAAATCCAGGAAATCAGGGTAAACCAGGATTGATGCGATCTCCCAAATTTGTTGGTATGGTGAAAATTTCTTTCCACAACCTGGATTTGAGCCCGAACCTTTACAATAAGAGTCCAGGATCTAATCTACTATACCACATAATGCTATGTAATTTATTTGTTATTGTTAATGCATAGCTAAAATTCAAAAAATATCCATGGATCCAAAAAATCAATCCCTTAGTAAAGTTGTGACCTAAAATGGTTAAAAATGTATTAATGAAATTTATGAATATCTATATGTTTTTGACTATTTTTACTTGTGGTGTGTAGTTAAAATTTTGGAGTAAAAGTTGGTGTATCGTAAAGAATAAAAAGTTGCAGAGCTCTGTTTTAAATTACGAAAACAAGTGAAAGAATATTTAAAGCTCAAATGAACTATAAAGAAATATTGGCATTATTGGGTTTGAAATTCGTCATTATTTTCCCAGCTAATATCAAGGGGGGTGACTGTAAAGGGTTAAGTAGTCGGTGATATGGAATATAATCAACAAAGCAAATCCATCTCACAAGCTTTTGGTTTTGTGTAAGCCGTTCGTTAGAGTTTAAAGCGTGCATGGAAATCTTTAAAGGTGATTCTTTGTTAGCCTTTATGTCGGCATATTAAGAATGAAATGTTGTGTTGTAGGGAGGAAGATGGTATTGTAGCGGGCTGCCATCTAGCGCCTCACGGCGCAGATATTAAATATTTCCCGCGAGATGGCCGCAGCCAAGACAGAGAGGAGATAGATTTCCCGGGGGGCCACGTTAATTTTCTGCCGCCTTGAGCATAGTGCCCCCCAGGGCCCTCCTACCTTTCGAGCAGGTATTCAAACCCGAGGTGTTATTACCGGCCGGGCGCAGACACGCTCAGCTCCTTTTCACTACGACCGACACACATGTATATACGACCACCTCTGCACCACCACGACATTAACATCAAAAACTATACAGCCTTGCTTTTATATCGCGCCCGCGAAGATGAATGGTGGCGCCCCAATTTTATACTCGAGAAAACGAGACAACCCTCATCAATATATTCCATATGCTCCGCGAGCTATGTACCGCAGTAATCACCGTTATGTGCTGTGGAACCATCGTGTAAAGAAATGTGTGCGAAGAAATGTTCTTCTTAATACTTAGAAATCCGGTCTCGTGGTACGGCGGAAATTAGGGAAATTCATCGTACAAAATGTTGCCCGTTTGTCTAATCATATGATAAGGATATCATCTGCGTTACAACATGGACAGGATGAACTATTAATGTGCATGTCTTTCCACAGTTTCAAAAACATATAAAATGTTTGAAAAGTACAGTCGCGTATTTGCGATCGAATTTCAGTAATTCAGAAAGAGCATTCTTGCACGTTGAGTTGAGAGAGAGACAGAGACGGAGAGAATCTCTTGCACGTTGAGATTGTGAATGATAATCTAAATGAATTGATTTCAAGTGTATTTTTATGTTTACGCGAAGAAATTAACGAATATTGTGTGCTATCAACAGTGTTTATTTATGTATGTACAAGTTTTATACACGCTACGACGGTCTTGACAGATAAGTGGATTTGTACGAATTATAAGTGGCGGACATACAAATATAACATCTACGTTTAAGTCATTTTAAAATTAGTTCACTACTCAAAGAGTTAAAGACGAAATTAGAGAATTACGCCAAACTTAAATAAAATGGAAATACTCCTTGAGCAAAACATAAAAAAAATCAAAAACAATTTTAAAAAATGTGGGAGACTTTTATGTAGTAGAAATGAAGATTCTTAACTTCTAGGAAAAGTTTTATTATTTTATGCATTGTTTTTTTTCTATTTGTTAACAGATGTTTTAGCTAAAAATGTGTTTGTGTAATATATAATAAAATAGGCTACACACGTAGTAGAAGCCGGAGAAACTATAAACGATTCTCCTTCACTTTCCGACCAACTGTCGCTTTGAGTTTCATTTTACGTGACGTTTAAGCCAATTTGCCTTACCGCGCCTATAGATATTTTGTTTAAGCCTCTATAAACCTAATTCATCTTCGAAGATAACAAACCTAACATAATAACATAGCTAACATAGGAGTAAATTTTTATTTGTTTGCAAACATCTTAATGTTTACATTTCTTAACTCAATAAATATGCTTAATAACATATTTTCAAGATCAAATTCAACAATTTTCATTTTAACACCTGAAGATTGTTCAATAGCTGATAAATCGTGAATCAGAAATAGTAAACGATAAACTCTAAAGCCAGACGATAAAATTTAAGATCGTAATTTAAGCTGGTCTTCGTTAAAATCCAAGATTTTATTAGAAACGAGATTGAACCAAATATCCTTGATAAATCACTATTACAGCTTAGAAATAGATTATAAGTTACAATATATATTTTTTTTGTCCCATTACAATCCCGATTTGCATTGATTTGTAATTCACTATGATGAAATATTTTGATGAACTTCTGGTTAAACATTATTATAAATATTTTTTAAATAAAAAAATTATACATAAATCTGTAAAAATAAAATATTATGCTTTTCAATGCGATCACGAGTGAGAATGATGATCGATTATAAGTCAAAATAATTTAATTGGGTCAATATCAAGCATTCGTAATATTATTCAGTCATTGATCCATTTAATTATATATTTTTTGGTTATTAAAAAAACTGATAAATTACGATTTAAAAACCCAAACCAAAAAAAAACTTAATTCGTTGTATCAAAATTTAGAGGTTTCGTTCAAAATCAAAGTTTCTTCAATCATAATAAAAGGTTTACAAGC
Source organism: Stenopsyche tienmushanensis (assembly GCA_008973525.1). Classification (NCBI taxonomy): domain Eukaryota; kingdom Metazoa; phylum Arthropoda; class Insecta; order Trichoptera; family Stenopsychidae; genus Stenopsyche; species Stenopsyche tienmushanensis. Next base: position 88,343 of record WACJ01000436.1, on the reverse strand, counting down.
TACATTTTGCGAAAATAAGACCATCATCTTTTACGCGTTTTTGACATTTGTGTGTTAAAGGCGTTAAAGCATCGATGCATTTGTGATTTGCAAAAAATTCGATATTTGAAGACATATCTTATTTTGTCGTAAAGATATGATGGCGTGAAGCATTCGTGCATTGGATCGTTTTGATACCAAATAAAAAGTAAGAAACATGTTTTACAGCGTTTTGTAAATCAGTATCAGAAGCGCCTTGGGTGCCAAACACACATAAATGGGCGTTATTGTTTATTAATATTTTTTAGGGATGCAATTTTGCCTTTATGATAAGGGAAAGATACGTATCACAGCCCACAGGGGAATGCATTGGAGAAACTGTACGTATTATTTCTGTTTGTATATACATATTTTCTTTTTTTAATTAGTTTTCACATTGCTTTCTATAGCACTATAGACGACATTTGATGAGGCTAACTGTTAAATAACGGGAATACCTACGGCTAAATGTAATATGATGTTATCTTAATATTTATCCAAAGTCTAAATTTTAATAGCCTTTGAGTAGTGAGTTAATTTTAAATAATCTAAAATTCAGATGCTATATTCGTATGTCCTCCACTTATCGTTCATACAAATCCAGTTATCTGTCAGAACCGCGCAGCTTGCATAAAACTTGTATATAAATAAATAAACATTGTCGATAGAATACAATATCCGTTATTTTTTTCGCGTAAACATAAACAATTCACTTGAAATCGATTCATTTGAGTTATCATTATTGCTCGATAAATTTGGGTTAATAATCTGTACAATTGTACGATGTGTACAAGACACCCTCTCCATCTTTATCTCCCATTCATAATCTTCCACTCCCAAGATACTATTTTCATCGCTGTTTCTCTCCAAACTCAACTTGCAAAACACTCTTCGTCTCTGTCTGTCTCCGAACTCAATGTGTAAATGATCTTTTTGAATCACTGGAATTCGAACACAAATACGTGTCTTAACTCCACAAAAGGTTCATTTCTTCATCTGCATTATTATTGATTGTATAATATACATATAAAAACTCCTAAATTGATTTTATATGACATTTCTAAATCATATTGATGCATTATTGAATAATAAAAATAGTCTGATTATGATCTAGATCAGGGGTGGCCAACCCGCGGCCCGCGGGCCGCATGCGGCCCGCCTTGAATATTTTTCCAGCCCGCAAGATTTATTACACTTTTACAAAATATATTTTTTCACTTCAAAAAAATGTCTATAGTGTATCTAAATCTAAAATGGGGATATACATTTTATATGCGGCCCGCGGAGCTATGATGCATTTCCAAAGTGGCCCGCAAGATCATTTGGGTTGGCTACCCCTGATCTAGATGAACATATAATAGAATTTTAATATCATTCTCAGATAGGGCTTAAGGTTTTAAAATGTACAAACTCATTGAAATTACTCTATACCAAAAGAATAACATTTTTATTGTTAATCCTGTCTCTATATCAAATCTGCTACCAATATTTTAAATAGTTATGCCTCCTATGTTTATTATTGTAAAAAATCCATCTTAATCATTTATCATCATTAATATTTTATTATAAAAAAGTGAAACTTTTAACATAATCAACGTAATTTCATGTTCAACTGACCATGTTATTTGTAAAGAAAAAAGGAAATAACATTTTTGTTTGTTCAGTATTTGTTTAGATTAGCCAATACAAATAATTTAACCTTCAAACAAAAATTTGCACCGACAAAAAAATTAAGCCAGCAATAACGGCCGATGTTGCAGGAGGAGCGAAGGACATCCCTCAACCCTAACGTTCCTCCCTGCGGTCAACTCACCCGATTTGTTTCCGTTTAATTTGATATATCCAAACGCCCGATTGTGGTGTGCAGAAAGAATTAAAGGATACCCGATACAAACATGCTTTCTGAATACTGAATATCCGAAAAATGTTCGTAGGGAAATTACTCGAGTGAATTAATAATTAGCATTTTACGAAGGCTGTAGATGGCTAACGATACATCGTCTAGTCAGAATTATTTGCACAATAATTTATTTGGGCGATATCTTGTAAGGCCAGAGCTGAGTTGGTACAAGCATAGATTGGCCTCGCCGTTGGATAGCAATGAAACTTTGTTAAAGCAAACAATTATTCAGCAGAACTGATTTGTTTGTCTGGTCAAGATAATCAACAGATGCTATTACGCTGGACGAAGAATTGTTAAAATATGTTAATTTTATCAATCAAATATGATAAATATTTAAAAATTCAATGACAAAAATATCTGGAGAGTTAAAATATAGTTTAAGCATTTTGATATTATTCCACTATAGACTGAGAGCTGGCAGTATAAATTGAGGGTCATCTAACATATGTGGATCATTTAATAGTTAAGGTTTACTATCAATCATAAAATAGAAAAAATCTACGAATAATTGATTTCCAATAATTGTCAAAAATTATCCCCCATCTTTCTAATTATTATAACTGTTAATATAAAAGAAAATGATTTAGATGTATTTATAAAAAAAAGTTTCCATAACATTTTTTTATTGATGTTCTTATGGTGTTAATACATTTTCAATTAATTACGGTAATTTGGTTTATTATATTCTATAAAACCTCCGATTTACTTGATAGTTGAATACAAATGCATTTATTACGTAATGCAGAAATCCCCACACAAAAATCCCCCTACCCCTAAAAACATCTGTTTTGAGGGTCAATTATATTCAATCTATAGAATGGTATAACCGAAGTAATATATTAGAGAGCATAATATTGTGTCAGTGTATAATACTTGAAAGTAGTTTTTAAAAATCCACATTTTTGATATCTATTGTATAATAACATATGTCAACTCTTTTGATCCCTTTCGTATAATCAAAATGCTTTTCGCGTCTGTCAGATCAATCGAAAATTGCGGAAAGGTTTTTATTCCCATTTTTCGTTTTGTAAGTCCTGATGTCTATTTCCAGACGACATTGGTCCCGATTTGTAGCAGGAGGACCTAATTAAAGGCCTCGCCCGCGGTGAGAATTGCCGAGCATATATGTAGAACCCGAGTGAATATGCTGTTTTCCCGGCATATTTTCCGACGGTCCAGAATCACGGCTCGTGCCCCCGGAAAACGTTTCGCAAAACGCAAAAAGGGGGCGCGCGGGGCTGCGGGGCGGCAGCTCCCTCGGGGGCGCCGCATTAATCACATCGCAGAGGGCCCCGGGGACCTCGCCCCTCGGAGCGCGGCCGCCCCCTGAGCCGCCGGTAGCCATAGCAACCGAATATTCCCAACATTACCTACCCACTTTACTCCCTTTTCCCCGTTTTCCTGCCGGTAGAAAACCAAAGGTCCTCTGGGAAAATTTTACCAACAAAACCTTTAATGTGTATATGCGCAAAGGCACGTGTGCCAAGTTATTATTTGTATCCGCTCACCTTTAAAATTATTCTCATAAAACACCTCGTCAAAGACCTTCAACACAAATCAAATTGGCCCTGACGCAGGATTCTTTCAATTTATATCCATATATCCCCTGGGAATTCGCCACTATTTTTATGAATGTGTACGAGGACGTTTTGCTAATGAGGATTGCTTGATCTTTATGAAGCACCTTTTGAACGTGACAAAAAATATATGTATATCATTTAAATATCAACGCAAAATTATTAATTACAAGACAAAATAAAACAACTAAGATGAAAGAAAAGTATGCATTTATAATTTTAATAGAACTGCACATCTGCATATTTCCCCTAAACCTTTTCCCTATAGCCAGTTGCATTCTATCGAAAGGTGAACACAATGAGCAAACCCCACAACAACGTGAGAGCTTGTGTGTTTATTAAAAGAAATATCGTGGGAATCCTAAAATGACTAACCCAATAAAATGAACAACAAAATATAAATCATTTCTCAAAATTAAGTATTTTCCAATTTGATTTCTTTCAACTATTACATAAATTTGAAATAACCTGAATGATTTTGTGCTGGGGTTCGATGGAATTGAACTTGGATTCACTTTTATAGTTTTCTGTTTATAGTTTTATATAAATCCGTGGGAACGCACAAAAAACAAACACATAAAAAGTATACATACACACAAGTACGTTATCATTATCATAATGCAGCCACAGCTAATAAACTATAAGATTAGAACATCTTCAATTACAGCTCATCTCAGTAAGAAAATTTGAACAATATAGAATTGATAGTTTTTCTTGTGATCAAATTGCAATTCAAAGTAAATGTTGATAATTTTTGTTTAAAAAACACGAAGAAGAAGTAAGAAGAATGAACTTACAATCGACAAACATATTAGTTGATATGTTATTTAAAACACTTTGATTATTTACACAAGATGCAAATAATAAGATATTTCCAATACTGATATTTATTTTACCGGATAAAAGTGTTGTATATCAAATAATATACTCGCATAATCAATCGTTGATGCATAATAAGCATTATACTTTGTTTATAAAAATATAAAAAATGCTAATACAATCAAATACATAGTCGCCTATTAAATAGATGTGATCAGAAGCTGTAGCGGAACAATACGCTTGGCAAAATAGGGAGTAAATACCACCCCCTTCTTTTGCCCACCCTTTTGTTTTATGTGTGTATGTGCGGTGGGAAAACATTTAATGGGAAAACTGATCAGTGAGATGCGAGAACTTGCCACCCGGGGGTATTGGGTTTTGAAACAGTCGGGTATTTTAATAGTTTTGTCTGTCTGTGCGGACTCCAAATTAGTTGACACTAGATCAGAATATGTTTTCCATTATAATCGGAGCACGCGCAACCAAACACCCTCTGTCGAAATTCCCACGATTTTGTTCAGGGGTAATAAACAATTATATTTTCATTGAAAAAACAGTCAAATTCTTAAAAGGTAGCTAAACACCTCTTTTCCACCGTATGGACTTTCCTATATATATTGTCGAATAGAATTTAATTTCTTATGAATTCAAATGCATTTATGTCAATGTGAAAACAATACTAGTTGCATAATGAGCAATATCCTTTTCGTATTTTTCTATTTCCTTTTAAGTAGACCCTTCTCGTTTTCTAAGGATTCTTATTGTCTTCTCAAAGCGATTTCAACAGGGGACCCTCAGGCGTTACAATAGCCCATCCGGGGCGCTGACTTCCGATCTCCTTCAAATGTTGAATTGTCTTAATTTCGTTGTCTTACTGGTGTTCTATCCAGAGTTGCTTTTCATTCCAATTATTTCTTGTTCTTCAAGATACATTTTGAATAAATTAGTTGACTCTTCGTATCAAATTCTGCCAAATTTAGAGAACAAACCATTACAGTACATGTAACATCATCATTATGACATTTATACTTGAAAAAAATGTTCAGCATTTCTTAATTAAATTCTAATAATCAAAAGATTTTTAATTATAAATTTTTAAATAATAATTTTTAAAAAAAAACTGACAATAATTGCCAATTTTTCAATTTGAGTCATGCTGAAAGATGATCAATTTTATTGTATCCTACCGCATTGATAAATTACTCGTTGAAAAAATGATGTAAATTACTATACTGTTAAATGCTAACATGTGTAATTTTATATTTAATGTATGTTGGGCGTCCGTGGGAACGTTTTATAGATAAATCTTCTTCGAAGTTGAATCATATATTTCGCAATATGTCTCAGCGATCTACACAGCCATACACAGATAATGCAAATCAAAATATTATTAGTATTAATAGCTTATGATCTTTAATCAGATATTATTTTTAAGGTCGTGAACAGTATTTATGGTTGTGAAGTAAAGAAATCTTATATCTGTAGGTTGTTGTAAAATCTTTTGAAATAATGAAATGGTTCTATATAACGTTTTTTAGATAATTTCACTATAAAATGACAAGCTGAAATGTTGCAAATATTTGTTTCCGAGTCGTTTTATTCATATTAACTTGTATCGATTTCAGAAAACGTCAAGATAAAAGCGAAAAAATAAATAAATAAGTGCATTTATATCGGGCACGACTATTTTGTACGTGTGTGGCTTATTAAGAGCCCAATATTGCAAATTACCTGCATCCCCTGCTCCCCGAGGATGGCCTTTTTCAATTGTGCTCCATCGATGGGCGTGAAAAATAACGGCTTTTTCAATTGCGAGTTTTGTCATGAAGGGGTTAGATCATCCCTTGCGGCTGATCAGGAAATCCGCTGATCAGGTTTTCATTTGTGTGCACTCTCTTTTCATTCCTGCGACGCGGGAAGGGGAGCCGTTTTCAAAGGGTTATTTTTACGCTCGACATTATGAACATGTGTGAAAATTACCATCGATACAATATTGCAAGAAGTGTCTTTCGCTAATTGCAATGAGTATGTTTTAAATGAGGGAATATAGTTTAAGAACGTTTTTCTCTGATATACGCTTACGCTATTTTATCGGTTTGCATATAAAACAAGTTGTTTGGCGTGTACAAGAATGATCTATAATTACTACGTAGAGTCTTAATATTTCTAATGAATCAATCAATCCATCCTGATTTCCTGATTCGGGAACAATAAATTCTGAGAGATAATAAAAGCAGACGAAATCTGCAAAAATAATTAAAACATCCCTCTTTATTTAAATAATCTTGCCCTTTTTAACCGTATATATATATATGGCAATGTAAAACTACAATAACAAAAAGTTCTATCATTTTAAAAACCTCTTATGAAGATCGCCTACATCCGATGATAATTATGGCAGTTTAAAAAATATATATATAAATACGCAGATTTAAGTAAATATTTGTTAAAAGGAGCCATTTAATTTATAAGTCTATCCATCATGTAGTCAAATAAAATAGGGAGACGTCTGACAGGATTAGCTGACGTAACTCAAGTCTAGAGCCAAAATTCTACCCTTAAAATTACTTAAGCTTTCATTCAATCGGCTAGATTTTTATATGTAGACTTTCCAGCTAAATTTTAATTGTACTAAATGTTACTATTGTAAAAATGTATTGCTTTATCAACTTTCAACATTTAAATTTAATATGATATTAAAAATAATTCGTATCGTGTAATTCTTACCTACAAAGATGAATGGAAATCAATTTTCAAAAATCACAGTAACGAAATTCATTACCTGTTTGAATCTATCATTTCTCATGATTAGAAAATTATGAGCTCTATTTATGAATACCCAAATTATGATTAGAATTTATTTTCAACTATAACTCATGATTGATAGATTCATACGCATTTTTTCAAATTCCAAATGCTTAAGATTATAAATAATAACTAGTTGAAAATAGCTAATCATATTTGAGGAAATTTCACCCTCTTGTTTAATAAATCCACGTGCAAATATGCTTTTTACTATTTTTACGCTATACTATAATGCTTTTTATGGCTTTCTGTGGTTCAACCAAAAATGAGAGCACTATTAACATTAATTGTTGGAGTGGAGTGAAATTTGTAATTTAGCATGTTCCAAATAAAATATTTTATAAAATACACATTAATATACATTACGAAATGATGTTATTTGAAAAAAAAAATACATTAGTCCCTTGATGTTTTTTATTAAAAATTAGTAGAAAAATCACTTCATACAATTAATTTGCAAAATATTACTAAATAAATCTAGCATTTCTTAAATTTTAATTGAAAGTCCCTGATAATTTCATCAAAACAAATTATAATCTCACCGATAGGCTGCACAGTGCAATAATGTGGCCCATTATTGATGGGAAAGCATATTATAGCCTCATAAACTAGTTTAAGCAGTTGATGAACTAAAAGCCATTGTCTATGCTCTCACATAACAGCAAAATTTAATTTGGGATATTATAATTTTATGCAAGAATTTGAAGATTTTGATTCATAAGTAGTGTAGCATAATCTTAAAAATAATATTAGTAGCATTCTAATATACAGGTTGAAATTATATTTTTAACCAGAATTATGAATTTAATGATTAATTGACACGAATGGAAGCTAATATTCCTTCAATCATAGCATAGATATAATATTTATACTTGTGCAATGAATATAAAGCTGAAAGATGATAGAAACCAATTATAATCGCATATATTTTCATAGTTTAATTAAAGGACGTTCATATCTTGTCGTTTAAAAAAATATTTTTTTTATTCGTGTATCTGAAAGAACCAATATTTAAGAATACGTTCAGTAAAATTCAAGTCGATATAAATTAAATTCGCAAAATTATAGGCCAACGAGGAAAAGCTACGCTTCGTGAAGCTGAGGAGAGGAGAAACTTTAAACGCGTTTTTCTAGAAACTACTTTTTTTAAGCTCATGGAAGTGCTCCTACACGCCTTAGATGAGTATTCTGTATGAAATTTGGCAGGCACATATACAATAAATGTTTTCATCGTATAGACTACAACTATCTAAAAATATTTTAAAATGTTTATTTAATGAACAAAAAACTATGAAAAATGTTGGTAAAAACACAAACTTTTTTTCAATCATTCACTATTTTTTTATTTTTAAATATTTGTTTTAAATTTTAGTTTAAGTTATACACAATATTATGCAGAGTAAAAATATATTTAATTTATTTGCTGCAAATCACTTGTTCAAGTCTTAAGACTTCCATAGTGAAGAATGTCATCGCTCGCGCACCGACATACGTGATTCCCCCATTCCCACTACCATACTTTGTCAAACTTTAAAAAATATTTTTATGTTCAATAAAGATCTCTTATTAACACAATAAACATTAACATTCTATACTTAATACTTTTTGCATAAAAGAAATTTTAAAAAATCGATCACTTTTAGGCCCAACAAGGTAAAAACGTCCCTTAATATATAATAACACGGGGGAAGTCTGCAATCAATCAAAAATAATTTTCACAAAATGTGATTAAATTAAATAACTTACAAGTAAAAATGTTAAAAAATAGCGCTATTAATAATTACGATTGATAGTTTCAATCTAGTTTTATTAACATTTTTGTGGATGAATAAAGAATAAAACAATTTTATAATAGACTAATATACAAGAGGCAGCGCATCAAATACGGACAAACAAACATTAATTTTTATATATTAGACTATACCTATGTTACTCGCAAAATCTTTAGCAATAAGTGGACGAAGTTTTATTACAATCCGATTAACGGTATAGGTAGTGCATTTCACATGAACAAAACACAATTCATTTTTATAATTAGAAGAACATCTTCAAAACTAAAACTATCTCCCAGTTTTAAAGTATCAAAAATTGCACATAATACCGTTTTCAAGTCAAAATTACAGCTTAAATTTTTTGAAGAAATTATGCAATAAATAACCAAAAAATATGTGACCGCTACTGAAAATAATATTTTATTATAAAATTTTTAAAAAAACTTAATTTAAATTTTAATTGTAATTGTGATTTTAGAAAAAAAATTGTCCAACTTCTATAATTCTTAAGGTTATTTATGTAATTTCGATTTCCAAAATAACTAGCGGAATAAATCAACATCAAATCAAAGACTAATCAAACGTTAAACCAAAGACAAAGACTATCCAATAATCAATGCAAAATTGCTATGATTTAAAATGGAATTATGGTTCATTTTAAATATAGATATATTTATAAATGTAATATGTAATAATGATTTTAAAAAATAAACATCATCATTCAAACAATGTACGCGTCGCGTCATCTTGTGCGCGCTGTTAATTGAATCCGAAAAGAAAAACCCAAAGAAAAAATTTAATATACATGAATTATGATTTTTTTTATGGGTATTAATCCGTCCGCGTTTTTATTTTCGTCGGCAAAAACGTCCGTCATCGGTGGTTTCTGCCACTTTTAACAAAGATACACCAGCTGTAAAAGAAAACAAGTTGGCGCATAGGTATGGGCATATCTCCTGGGGAGGCAGAAAGGGTGGGTACTCAAAGCGGGTGGGGAGCGAGGGGCGAGGGGCGTGGGGCGCCGGGATACCCAGGAGCGCGGGATTCCCCAGGGATCCCAACTAATCAGAGTTTTTGGCGCGGCCCCAGCGGGCGGTGGGGTGGCGTACTCCTCGCCCAAAACTTTCCATCCCCGCAGAGCACAACACCGCCGACAAAACCATTATACGGGACGTTTCGTGTCATCGACATTTATACCATCTACTGTATGCGGGCACTTCTGCACATTTAACCCCTATCGGGACGCGCGCCTACCCTGCGATCAGATTGATCGAAGAATATTATTCACTGCTCGGTAATTACGCTAGGGGTGCCTCATTGCGAGCTACTCAAGAAACTGCCAAATTCGACCGATGTTTCTTGAGCCCGACATTTCGAAAATGACTACATGTTCTTAGCGGGGGTAAAGATTTATCAGATAAAAGTATATAATAAAAGGCCTTGCTAATATTTGGTAATTATCAAAGTAACCTCTACAATAATATAATTCAATCAGTTATTGTAGTAATTAACATATGGTCAATTCATAATAAATTTTATCAAAACTTTATACGATATGACTTAGGATCAAGTGTTTATACTGTGTCTTAGATCCTCGACTCGTATGATAAATGTTATATTCATAACGATCGTCTTAATTCAAGTTTAATTTTGATTTACATGATCTGAAAATATAAATACACTCAAACCTATTTTTATGCGGCTTTTTTTTTATGCGATTTCGAAGTTATGCAGTTTTTTAAAGCGATTTTTTTTATTTCATAAAGAGTACGTATCGAGATATTTTGAATGAAATAGGAAATAAATCATCAATACTGATCGAAATTTGGAAAAAAAGTATAATTTTAGACTGTGTAAATCATATTGTATCTGCTATTGCTGAAAATTCGACCACGCCATTTATTCTAGTTTAGAATTTTGGAAAAATTGACTTAATTTTTGTACTTTTTTCCAATTTTTTGACTTTTAAAAATACATCCTCCAAAGGAATTTCCAAAATTCCAACTACTTACGGAGTTATAGCTATTTTAGTGACGCGGCAATTTGGCCGGTTCTTTAGATGTTTAATTTCTTCAGATCAGATTTATATCATTTTTTTTACTTAAAAAAAAAATAAAACTGTGACAAAATAAAGCCAAGAAATGACATGACTGAATTTTTTTCAAATAGTCGCCATTTTGTAATTTATTTACAGAGATGATGGTTTGTAATTAAAAGTGAATTTTTTTTCACTATTTTTATGCGATTTTGGATATATTTTATATAGCTGCTTCAAAGTTATACGGTTTTTAAAATCCATGGAACACATCTTCGCATTTTCAATGTAAGTCGTAACTTTTTTTGTGCGATTTTTCGCGGAACGCATCTATCGCACAAAAAAAGTTTTAAGTGTACAGAGAAACTAATCCTATTTTAATAATAAAAGATACAGGAAACCATGCCATTTTTACATACATAATATTAATTGTACCTATGTCGATTTATTAAAGTGTTGTTCTTTTCGAAAATATTTCATAGGGAGACTTATTGGAAGAACTGTACGTCAAGGGCGGCAGGGCCGCTCGGTTCCAGCTGGGGCCGCCAGGCCGGGACCAAACTTCGCTTTCCCGCCATTCCCAAATCACAATATAAATTCAAAAACATATTTTCATGATATTATCTTTTTATGCGCCCTCAAATAGCGAAGCGTGTAAAAATGCCTAATCAAATATTCCTATAGCGGCATCGACAGTCATAATTCATAGGCGAAAAGACAATAAAAACACCGATATCCCGCCAAGAATTCAATCTTCGATTGGGAAAAAATTACACGAATTTTCCAATCAAATCAGAGAATATGAAAATTTGTATTTTAGAGTCGCGTGTCATCTGCGCGGTTCGCATGTTTACCATGAACTCGTTACCGACGTGATAAATCACACACTTCTAAAGCGACGAAAATAAAACATAATTGAATTATATAATGAATGGTTTTTTAAGCGCACATTTTAAAGGAGCGTCCAACCACCCAATCCAGAGCTTTTTAAGCTCGTATATATTTTTAAATAAATTTTTAATATATTTCGTACGGGCGGTATGGAAAGCCTCGATGTGGAAACTGGCTTCACCCACCCATGTCCTATTGACTTTACGACTCAAGTCTGCTACTTTTTTCTCTTATGCTACTTCAATTCCTCTACTTCTATCTTGACCCATTCACATATAAAGGCTTTCAAGTTAATCTATTTCCAGCAAAACAAATTTAAATGATAATTTTCCATAATACATACACTTTGCATTCTTTAGCATAATTATCTTTAATTCACCTTCAGAAATCGATCACTCCTATTTATATATTATTAAGATGTTAACAGTATATAAAGATTTATATTGCCTTATGCATATTATACAATTAGGATAAAATTATTTTTATAAATATTTTTAAATAAGGAAGGATTTATGAGTGAATAGCGAAATTATTTATTTATTTATTTACTAACTAGCTAATAATAACTAGTTAATTTTACTATACTTATATTATTTAAGAAAGTACAAACAATAATTTGGCAAAGTTTTATTACAATCGAATGAACGATATGGCAGCAGCATTAAATACAGACAAACAAACATTAATTTTTATATATTAGAGTCTAATAATTAGACTATGCCTATGCTACTTGCAAAATTATTATCAATAAGTGGATGAAGTTTTATTGCAATCCAATAAACGATATGGTAGCGCATTTCACATGAACAAAACCCAATTCATTTTAATATATTAATATTAGAAGAAGATAAAAATCTGATTTGAAATTTTACTATTTAACAATCACCAAAATTCGTCAGTATAGTAAAAATTGTTTGCACAATCTAGATTTTAATTTAAACATACTATATATAATAAGAATCTAGAAAATAACCAACTATATCAACGATTGATTTAAACATATTTAGTTAAAAAATCACGAGCTTTAACAATCATTTTTACCCAAATCATGACCTGAACGTGTCTTTATCTTGGCTTAGTCACTCGCAAATTCAAATTACAGGCTGATTTCTTCAACAAAACTAGCCATTTTATAGACTTTAAAAAACGTATTATTTAAGTATAAACATATTTTTTAAGATTCAAAATGAGAAAAACTTTCACCGCAACACATTGCGTTAATACATCGAAGTTTTTAAATTCAATATTTGGACACAAATACATAATTTTTTCGCCTTGTGAATATTTCTCTATGCAATAATCCTACTCGTCGTCATGGTAGAAGATCCTTCTGCTCTGGACCCTTGACTACGTTCAACACGTCCTCGCGTCGGTTATCATAAATATACATTTTTGAAGAGGATCGAGTCCATCGTTCTGTTTTGTGTAGGAATACTTCTTCTTGATTGCAAAATGGTATGCCTGTCCGCGCCCATCGAGGAGGCGCCCCCACAAGAATATGATATGAGCAACCTCCGCCCCGTCCTCCCGCACAACCTGAGCACATTCCGCCCCCATATTGCCGCCCTCGGGCCCCCATCCACTATGTGATAATTCCGCCATTGTGTTTGTGTCACCTGGGACCCAGGGCGGTACTGCATTTGTCTAACAGGAGAACTTAACTTTGTTGTCCCTGGAATGAAATCACGATTTTAATACCGAAAGTGCGTTTCTTTCCCGGCTACACGTGCTCGATGATCCAAATTGTGTTAGAGAGGATAAAATGAAGATCGTAGAAAATGGCTCGTTAAAAAAATTGATATCCCTGAAGCGTATTTTCATTACTTCTTTGACCATATGATCCAACGATGGCTTCTACTAAATAGAAGATTGATTTTGATATAAATAATGATCGAAATTCTTGATACAAATGGTAGTTATAACATTGTTATGTATTATTGTTATTTCATATATTTATATCTCTTAATCCTTTGATTTGAAATGACATTGGATTTTTTTACAATTTTTTTCAGCACTAAAATATAATGTTTCAATTTTTTTTTAAATTTCAGGATAAACAAAATTTATGATTTATAGCATCGTCAAGCATAGCTATTGAAGTGACCTTGGCCAGGATCAAAATACCCTAGCTAAAAGCTGGACAATTGGACCATCCAAAGAGCCAGTCATCAATATTCAGCATGCCCTAATGTGGATGCTTATTAATTTATATCCGCATTCGTAAGGAACAATACAGTCTGGTCCCGTGGGAAGACAACCCCGCCGGGGGCAAGGATAAAGCTTCTACCCACAGAGATACCCTCCTTGTAACCAAGAAAATATTGTTCAAGCGCTTTCACACCTGACACGTACTCTCCTGAAATTATCTTCAAAATTATGAGAGCCCCACTACGCCAGGATTCGCAGATATAATGTCATCCTTAGGCGTAAAATTTACATTTTTAATATAAAAATGGCATAATTCAACAATTCTTAATTGTTCTGTAAATTCCAATAAATGATAACATTAATATGTCATTGAAAAAAATGCAAAAATATTCCAGTTTCAAATGAGATCTTCATGAAATTAAATTAAAAATTGCTTCATATAAATCCATATATATTAATGCACGAATCTCACAAATTATATCAAAAATTCTGATCTAAAACATAAATAAATCGTTAAAAGAACAAATTCGATCTATGAATTTTTGCAAATGGCTAATCAATAATTTTCTGCAAAGAACATTTTAAAAAAGGCTCATTCATCTTCATTGTCTCTTCAGTTTATTTATCAATAAAATCAAATTTTAAACCATATTTTTAAGACTTGTAGTTCGTTGATCATAAGCTTAAAATAAAAGCATCCGGTAAACACAAAGATGATTTATGTTATATTCCTAATGTAGTCTTGATAAATATAATCATTCGTTTAGCAAAAATGTATTTATGGCTCTTTTATTTTGCGAAATGATTAAATACAATTTAGAAGTCAGATGAGCCATTTCAACTTTTTCGTATTAGAGAATAAAAATCTCCAATGTAAACGTTTGTAGATGCAAAGTTTTTGACATCTAAACAAGAGAGTCAGATGGGGGGCTAGGGTGTCGAGGGTCGGAGCCGGTGGCCGAGGGTGACTGGAGGTCCAGAGGCTGGGAGGCGGCGGTAAAAGTTTCCAGGCATCCAGGGATTGATCGGACGAGATGAGACGACGTAGAGCGAGCTTCGGGAATGGATACAACCATATTACGCAGCCAGTTTAGTTTTATAGCCACTCTCGAACGACCAGCTAAACCTGTGGGTGCCACCCGGCCCACCTGAGCTTCCACGACATTCTAATAAATCAATCAGTTCTGTGTACACAGCGATACAGCCAAATCTATGTTGATCGAACTGAAATATAATCTGCTTAAGATCGGATTACTAATATGATATGTTTGGATGAGAAATGGTACGACCTTCTACCATAATCGTATAAGCCCGAAATTATAATATCAAATTAGTCGCAATAAATCACATTATTACTAACAAAACCACTTTCAAAAAGCACTATACAATCCATTTATATATATATAATAACAAAGCAAATTAAATACGTTTTTTGATTTGGTTTTTGATTAATTCTTTTGGATAAATCGTTAAAAAATATATTACTTCGCATCTGAATTATTTGAAAACCTTTTTGCTTCCAAGACATTCTCAAGTGAAATAATCACAAGGTGACTTTATAGTACAAAATATTTATTTAAGACCTAATTCAATTTTCTATAGTGGACTTAATCCTATAAGAAACATGGCAACAAACTTTCTAATCCATTTTTATTTTCAAAAAACCTCTACTATCAAGAAATACGCTTAATAATAATTGTTGAATTAAGTTATATTTTTATTCATATTTTTTTAAAAATAATTTTATTATATAGTGAAGATCAGTAATATTAATATTTGACATGTGATAATTTTTCTGGCGCTTTGTTTTATTTATATGCAAAAATATATAATCGAATAACCAACGATAATAATTATATTATAATGTATTTAAAATTATAATGTTTAAAGTAAAAACCCATTTTAACAATTATATCAACAAATAAATATTAATACAACCAGAAAATGATATTTATCCTAATTGGATATGAACCAACGACCTCTTACAGTCCGGATCATTAATAAATTCTAAAAGCTATATGGTTTGAATCGCATTTTTTTGCACAAAATTACACATTTTCCAAAATTTACTTAAATTATCATAATATTTTATAGCTATCAAAAATCGACGCATTTTTAGATATTTAGGTAAAAATTACGTATTTTTTACGTTCGGATCAATAATAATTGCAACACAAACAATTGATGTTCTTGAGATCAACTCTTAGCATTAAAACACACATGTAAACAATAAACAAAAATACATATATGACATGATATTACATATAATATACTACGTGTGACGATTTCAACAAATATGTTAAGGAGAAGGTCGCGATTAACGAGGGATTGCAATCAACGACGATAAAAAATTAATCACTTGATTCTGCGTACGCTTTAAGTTAAGAGCTTTTGAACAAAGTTTGAACATAATCTACATCAATACTTTCAATGCCTCCGGAAATGGCTAAAATACTAATCACTTTGATGGTATTTTGAATATCATTTTCACAATTTCTCTGTATAACTTTTTCCAAACACCTTTCATACATGACTGGATAAATTCATTCCACGCTTCGTTGATGTTTCTGATAGCTTTCATGATATAAAATTGCTTCCAACAAGACTGCATGCCATTAAATCTTTAATTTTTGATGATTTCTACATAAACTAAATTCCGAAAATATTCGTACTCGTCGGGGTTGCAATAAACGAGGGTTATATGTACTTATACGAGACGGGTCGTTTACGCTTGAATTAAATTTCAGCGCTGGCTCGGGACCGGACCTTAAAGTGTTAAGATAATTTAAGCTACATAGAGAATAGAGCTTAAAAATAACATACATTTAGAAGTACGATGAAGATAGCGTGATTAGCGCATGGAAATCAAGTATTTTCACCTCACTAAATAATTATGTTGATGTCATTTCTTATCGAATAATGGGCGTTTTTTTTTTTTAATTATTAGCCAAATGTCAACCATCTTCATATGATCGTATTTTATTTTCTAAGATCGAATCAAAATGGAATGTTATGAATTTAAATGGAGCATTTGTAGGTCTTATCAGAAGATATGCCGTAATTTGTTGTCCTCCCCCAATCGTCATATTGCAGGGCTGACCCAAAACGCCGATAGGGGGTAAGCGGCATTAATCCGGAGTTTCAATCCTGGCAGACATAAACGGCGGGCAAGTGATGTAAGAGAGTGTTTTTACTACTTTTTAACGTAGTTTTTACAGCCCCTCACGGCGACCCTTGGCGCTCCAAGTTTTTATACCCAGCCTCTTCATCTGCGAGCACTCAGCGTGTAATCATGGACCATCTCCACACACCTGCCACACAGCATCGCGATAAATCCGCTGCAGCTAATTAAATTCGCCACCAGGCGGCTCCTCTGACGCCCCCCTAATCTCTTTCAAATTTTGCTCAAACCTGTCGATTTTAAAACGTAAAAAGTTTTAAACTTGCGATGATAGGGCAAATCGTAATTGGTACATTAAACGAAGGGTTATTCAAAAGTTGGACATGATCTGATATAAAATCATTAATCGTGTTAAATAAGATTAAGATAACTTTGTCTGGAAATTCAATATACACTCGAGCCTCTTTTTGCACGGTTAATTTACATTTTTCATATCCTCGTAGACATTCGTGCAAGAATTTATTAATCGCCTCAATATTTACTTTTTGTAATCCAGAAATCTTTCAAATTCGTCGATACGTTGAAAAGGATAAATCCAAGATATAAATCACTATGCCAACATCGAGTCAAATATAGTGGCTATATCTTTATATAATGTTTTTCGTATGCATTCATTCTTTACCTAAGAAGCAACACCCAATGAGCTGCAATGACTATCGCATGATAAGCCTAATGAGTCACGTATTGAAACTGTTTCTTAAAATTATACCATTGCCAGAATAAGAAACAAGTGCGAACATGATCTGGATGATACGCAATTCAGTTTCCGAAATGTTTTCGGAACCAGAGAAGCATTGCTAGCAGTTAATGTTTTACTTCAGAAGTGTCGGGACCAACGCAAAGAAATGTTTGCATGCTTTATAGATTACGAAAAAGCATTTAATAGAATAAAGCATATGACATTAATGCTCAGAGAATGCAATATTGACTCTAAAGACCAGAACATTATTAAAAACCTTTACTGGCATCAAACGGCAGAGATCAGACATGGAAGTGGAAATTCAGAGGCTACAGCTATACAAAAATAATTTCGACAAGGTTGTATTTTGTCACCCCTATTATTTAACCCGTATTCCGATTAAGTTTTCTAAAAGACTCTGGAAAACTCGAATCTGTTAATAAAGATCAATGGAATCATAATAAATAATATCAGATATGCTGACGATACAGTTTATATGATCTTCAAAACTTTCTAGATATGATTAATGTTACCGGAGAAGGGTTAGGTTTGACAATCAACGTCTCTAAAATCAAATGAATGACCATTGGGAGACTTGATTATTCTGGAGCATCTTTGCAGCTAAATGGAGTGGATGTCGAAATGGTTGATCGATTCAAATACCTCGACAGCATCCTAACAAAGGCGCTCGACCTAGATATAGAAGTAAGGTGCCGAATAGAAGTTCTGCATTTAATAAAATGAGGGCCTTCTTCTATGATGACAATATGAACTTCAAACTCCGACAAATAATGGCCAAATGCTACATATGGTCAGCTCTTCTGTATGGCTGTGAAACATGGAATTTGAAAGTGAGCATTATGAATCGGCTAGAAGCATTCGAAATGTGGATACAGGAATAAGAAGAGTGGACGATCTATTCCAAGCAGCGCAGGACAGAGAGGTCTTCGCCAGAGTGATCACTAACGTCAGGGGGATCTGTCACGGCACAGAAAGAAGGAGAATGCATTCATAATTATATTCAAAGCAAAATTAAACCGCAAATATAAAGTACTAGATATAGACTATTTAAAAAATTCCCAAAAATACGCACGAACTTTTGGACTGACCTGATATATGGAAATTACATGCGCGTTTGTAGTCAATTATCAATGAATTATGTATAGCTTCATTTTCTGAATAATTTCCGATGGAGATGCTTTTCATGTTGCAGCAAAATTTAATTCCATTTCAGATATATATTTTATTTGATTGTTCATATTAATATTATAGTTTTCATACACTTTATACATAAATATTAAATATGATTTAATTTAAAATGTATGCTCCAAAAAATGTACGTTTCATTAGCTTAACATCGTATCAACGCAGTATCCGTTTTTCAATTTTCCTATCTTTTTGGATTCCCTTAACAATAACCAATTATGGTATAATCAATTTCAATTATCTTTTTAGTATTGGGGCTATTGTTTGTAATTGATAGGTTTTATTTTTACATCAATTTGGCTAAAATTAATAAGCTTCTGACACAATGAATACAGCACGAACCTCAACCTGTCAGCGAACTCTATCGAATTAACCTTCATGGCAAGTAGCGCAGAGTTGGAAAGTGAGCAAGAGTTGAGCCAGGAAGACCAGCCAGCATCCCTGGGGAGACTTCCTGGCGTCTCCGCCACCATCCTGACCACGTATTTATTTATGCGTTTTACATTCGCGTCAGGTGCGCCCCGGCGCCATTTCCGTTTCCCATTAGCCTTCTAATTGAATTATTGTCCTGGTCACACCGCGAACCTGTGGATTTTCCTCTTCACTAACTAAATTGTTTTAGAATGACCCTATTTCCATACGGAAAATATTTATTCGTGGATTAAAATATGTAATCAATTCGAAATGTGTACGATTTTTTTTAATCAAACCTTTATGTTATTTGAGCTCCAAGAAAATTTACATAGGATAATTATTAAATATTTATCAAGTACATTAAAAGCCCAAGTCAAGTAGTCGATTTAATATCAACCCTTTTGCTTTTAAGTGTAGTTCTACATGGCATTGACGTGTGGTAAAGTGATGCTTTTATCTCGAATTTATTAGTTGCTTAGGTATCAAATAACGTTTTTTTAAAATAATTTTACCTGTATAATAAAAGTGGAAGATTGATACAATATTTCACTAGCATATTCATTCCCAAATGTTAAGAATTTAAGATCGTATCATAGTCGCGAATTGTTCTTTGTATAACCAATATTTATGAATTTCATTATCAATACAATACAAAATTGCTTTTTATATATATTAGGTTGTCCCATAAGTTTCTTTCGCAAATGAACACAGATCTAATCATAGCCATGGTAGAAGAAAACCCACGATATACTGTTCGCGAAACAGTTAACAAGTTAAAAATTCCACAAACATCCGTCCATAATCATCTGACAAAATTGGGCTACATCAATTGTTCAGATGTGTGGCTTCCTCATGAACTGACTAACTCAAATAAACTTCAGCGTATTTCAACATGCGATCTTCTTCTCCAACGACATAATAGCCAACCTTTTTTGAAGAGACTTGTCACTGGAGATGAAATTTGGATATTATATGAGAATATCCAACGTAAACGGTTTTGGGCCAAGGGTATAGAAGCTTTAACTGTAGCTAAACCTGGCCTACATTCAAAAAAAGTTTTGCTATGCATTTGGTGGGACTGGAAGGGGGTAGTTTATTATGAGCTACTTCAGCAAAGTGAAACGATCAATTCAACAAAATATTGTTTCCAACTAGATAATCTAAAGGATGCAATTGCCAGAAAACAGCCAGAATTAGCGAACAGACGAGGTGTTGTTTTTCATCACGATAACTCCAGGCCTCATGTGTCTTTGCCCGTCAAAAATAAATTATTATCATTTGACTGGGATGTTTTACCTCATCCTCCATACTCTCCGGACATTGCTCCTTCAAAATATTATTTATTTATTTCATTTAAAAAATCTTTACGTAGTAAAAAAATTAATTCAAAAAATGATATAGAAATGTACCTTGATCAATATTTTGCCAAAAAAACTGGGAAATTTTGGCAAGAAGGCATTATGAGGCTTCCGGAGAGATGGAGAAAGGTAATAGGACATAATGGATCATATCCTAATATTAATATCATATATTAAAAAAATCCGATTGTACTGTTTTCCAACGATTTTTGACCTCTAAAACTTTGAAACTGTATTATAATAGCTTATAATAAATATTATATGTACATATTATTTCAATGCTTTAACAGTTAGCCACGTTAACCAAAGCCCTAGCCACCTTACATCTAAAGTAATCATCGTTTATTTAGCAAAACTTAACACTAACTTCTTGTAGACAAAAAAAACAGCTTTGTAGATTTTAATTTAATGGTGATATGTGCAATTATTCGAGTTTCGAAAATTATTATTAATATCTGCAGATTTGTAGACTGTAACTTTCCTGATTTACATTGTATAAATACTGACTGAAATTTTGTAGAAATAGGTACAAAATTTCAGTCGCTGCCTTCCGTATTATTAGAAATCGTCAACGATCAATAACAATCATGAGCAAATTTAAGCAAAAAACAGATCAAATCGAGTGAATAAACTAACCTTCTGGTGGCGTTTTTGCTTCATATTCCTCGTTAACTTCTTCCTTGTCTTCATCTTCATTGTCTTCTTCTTTCATTTCCTCATCTGAAAATTTAAAAAAATCGATAATTAATGTTTATCAATTCATTCGAAATAGAAATGAAATCGTGTAACCAAACGAATTGGCTGTAAATTCGCACTCAGGATATTTCAGAGCTGTCTCATAATAATCCCATATGCAGGAATATTTTTTCTCCACCCCTCAGCAGGAGTCTTCTTTGCCACCCTCTCTAATGTCACGTGGGACAGCAAACGCGTTTGGTTTTTAATGTTAATGCATGAGCTATGTAATGATATCAAAATACCAATAAAACTGAGCACACTCTTCGCTTTCAGAGAACATGGGACGTCCTTTATTCAATCATCGCATATCAAACATTTCATTACTTTGAAGTATCGACGCATATTTTCAAACATAAAACTCCACCTAAAAATCAAGAAATGCAGGAAAAAACCTACGGTAAAAATTTGCAAGACTGAATGGTAATATTACAGGATGATTAAAATTTACAATCTGCGAAAAACATGAGCTATGATGATATTTTCGTTTAGCAAACAAAGGATTCTTGCTTTGGTATATTTATTCAATTAAAAAGAGCTCGTCAGAAATGACAAGACTCACTGAGTAACGTCAAATTGATGTTTATTTCCTTAACGAAATATACGATTTTTCTTCGGTGCTTCGTCGAGATATTTTTCTGTAAAATTGATTATCATACAAACGATAATGTGAATATACAGATTGCTGTAAATATATTTCGTCATCGCCGTCTTCATACATTATTGAAAATATGTTGTTTGTTGAATAGAATTTGTTGAAAATACATTTTAACTAATGGATTTTTTCATCTTCCTACAACAGAATATAATTGTTAACTAATTGATTTTAATGCTAGATAATAAATCAAAGGCATAAAAGAAGATATCTCAGGCCAAATCGAATTGATATTACATTTAATAGCTATAATAATTAAGATATGCCATTTATGAAATGTGATATATTACATCCAAATAAGGCTTTTCACACATTTTTAATGATCTCACTGAAACACGATCGATTTTTATTGTTTGTGGATATTTTTATAATATCAGGAAAGTAGTTCATTGTTTTTTGTCGACAGTATATATTTAGACCCCAATCCAACCCATGTTAAGGAGCTTTTTGGTAACACTCCCATTAACAATACACAATATAAATGGATTGAGGCTTAAAATTAGCGGAGTCCTCAACGATATAATAAAAGCCCATTAGGTGCTAATTATTTTTGAGTAAGATGCGTGATGATACCAACATGCGTGGAGACGTTCGTATGCATATCATGTAATCTGATAGAGCATACGATTCTCACACATTTGTGTGGCGGGCACAGAACCCGCGCCGATAATGAAATATCACTGTGACAGGCTTTTAAGGCACCCACACCCCACCCGTGACTCACCCCTGAAAGCCTCCTCGCCTTCTTACCCCCATGTGTCACCCGCTCTGGCTTCATGATACCCCGCTGATAAATTATTATTGATAATTTTGCGCATTCCAATGCCTACAATGCCGGATCAATTTCACAATTGAAACTGGATAGTTTCTCACTAAACAACATATCATTAAAAATGTATCAAACAATAGCGAAATTGGACAAAATGTGTATCTAATTAAGCCGCATAATATGCAATAGTATCGCATCTTCAAGTACTCCGCATCCGATATTACAATGCAATTCCATTGCAAGTGGAATCCAATTCAGATTTCCATAATGAAACAAGACCTACGACCAGGATAATCATGATCCATAATTTAATCAAATGACCAGTAGATGTCTACAAATAATAATTAGTTGTTTAATGGGGCTGCAATGCACATCAGAGCTGCGCCATCGGAGCAGGCCTTTACTGCGCTTTATATCTAAAATTGGGGTTGCTATGTGGGCTTGTGTTGGGAAAACTCCATTAGGTATACAAACCGACGATGTGCAAATAGCTATAAATCTACTATTTAGTGTTACTAAGTTGTTATATTAATTTGAATGTATTTTTCGGTGAAATTAGTAAAATTTCAATCGAAGTTTATATCCGGATGACCTTTTTACTAGACATCAAGTATTGGATTTTTTAAAATTAACATCGCTAATTTTTGATTAAATATTAATTATTTGTGATCTTAGTGTTGATGAAAAAGTTTTGATCCTGGTCCATTTTTATAAAGATTCGGCGCCCATATTTTTACAATTATTCATTTGATCAATGAAGATTATTAAGGATGAAATACGATCATCCCCCAAATACGATAGAAGGAAATGATACAGTTTTTTTTAAATTGATCAGATGGATATTATTAAATATACTTGACAATTGAATATGGAAATATTTTTAGATATTGATACAGAATTCAATTTTTGAGCTCGTCTGCCTCTTGAGCTTTTCATGTTTCTTCTCTTTCTGTTCTTATTTTAACACATATTTTGCATTTATAATTTTTGGGTTTTACTATTTTTTTAAATCAATATCTTTATATATAACATATTTTAAATAGAAAAGACAGATCATAACGTATCTTGTATTAATTGAAAATATTCCAAATATTTTATCTCAATTATCGCATATATTTTAGACAATATATTAAAATTTGCGAAATAATAATGGTTATGAAATTAATGTATTTAGAATATATTATGCTGATTCTGAAAATATGCTATAATTAAATAAAATCTTTAAAAAAAATCCTTAGGATCAAATTATTACTTGACTATTGAAATTTATAATGTGTTTTTTTTGTAAATTTTGCAATGAAATTGAATGATTTCCTAGAAATAAAAGGTTAAAAATATTTTTTTACACTGGGATTTCCTTTTAATAACACATACTAATTAATAGCTACACTAGCGTTCTCTAAGTTTGTGACAGAATATTTTATTTTTGGAGATAGAAAACGATTCGTATAAGATATTTTAGGTAGACATTTTATGTATTTTTAAATCCATTAAAATATTTTTAAATTGTATTTGAAATAAAAATTCTATCAAAATGAACATAAACTTGGATTATTTCGAGTATGTCGTTCCCAAAGCAATTCAGTCGTTTACTGGTGTGGTAGAAATATAACAACAAACAATTTTTTGTGAGTAAATTACTGGCTTTAAAGCTATTCAAGAATATTACAAAACATAAAAGATCATATGGTAAAATCTTCAAGTTTCTTCGTAAATATAATAATTGCACTATAACAATATAGAAAGCTAAGTCAACTTAGAAAGTTCTTCTACACAGTTCTATGCATAACTCCGTATAAATTGAACAAACCCATAAAAAGCGGCCTGAAAATATCTCATTTTACTAATATAAAGAAACAAATTACTAAAAGTTAAGCATAAAGCATAAAGGATTTCTGAGAAGAGAACATATAAACGAACTGTCAATGATAAATATAGCTGCAATTTATAGACGAAAATGTTATCAAATTGGATTTGAAATGTTAAGTCAATGAAAATAAAGTCATAAAGTCATTGGCAAAATTACAATATAGGTAGCCGAACTAGTAACTCAATCGTCATGGGTTCAATACTAGTAAACATCGTGTATTCGCTATGAAAACCCATGTTTTCAACAGTCCCATAGAAGGATTTGCTAAAGGTCACCTCAAAATAAAAATATATACCTAGGTTGGTAATATTTGAGTAATAGTTGGTAATATAAAAAATATATTTGAGACTAATTTTCTAATGAAATATTATGCATTTTGTATAAATTGATAAATTAGATGACACTCTAAGCTTGGAATTATCCGATTCTGATCCCGTGTATGTCTAATATATCTCATGATTCTATAATATCCTATCAATATTGTATTTACTAAATTATTTTTTTTAATAAAAAAATATGAATTAATACTAATTATTTTTTAGGCAGCTTTCAGAGTTTAATATAGCATTTGTACTTATTAATATACACTGTTTAAAAATCATCCTTAATCCTTTTTTAGGATATATAATAAATGTACCTCAATTTTTATTGAAATATTTGATATACACTTGGGTCTATTTTTATGCGAATTTGATGTTATGCGGCTTTCAAAAATAATGCAACCCATCCCTCATTTTCTATAGAGGACAAAGCTTTTTTATGCGAATTCGTATTAAAAAAATCTAAAATTAACACTAGTACAAGTTACAACCATTAGAGTGTGTATAGGGCGATGGGCGAATGGAATTGCTTTTTAAATCTGGCAACCCTTCTCAAAAGCTTAAGAATTGCATTTGTATGATTATGGATTAAAATAGACTTTAATAAAGTAATTATAAGATAAATTTGTATTGTTGTTTTATTTTAATTATTTTTTTGTAAACTTTTTTATGCGATTTTTGGTACATTCTATCACATTGATTTGAAGTTATGCGGTTTTTAAAAATAATGAAACGGAACGAATCTATCGCATAAAAACAGACCTAAGCGTATATTTCTATTTAACCTAGAATCTAAATCACTTTATTGAATATATAAAAACAAATATTAAAATATTCAGAATCTTTGCTCAAAAATAAACTCGATATTTTATCAATGAGTGTTTGCTATTCCGAGATGTATGAATTATCATATTTTATTACATGTTAATTTAAATGATAAACACATCATCTAAAGCCAATATTATTTCACAATGATCAATATATGCATATTGAAAGCTATTTATTTGCTCAATCACATTTGGCACTCATTCGCGCTCTTAAATATTATCTTCTTCCACTTGTCCTCGCAGTATTGAAATCTTCCGAGGCTCTCAGCGTTGACCAAATCCCAAATACGAGTACTATTTGATTTACATATTAGGGTATGAGTATGAATCATGCAAGGCTGGACAGCATCATATATGATTCAGCTACTTGCGGTCGTGGTGCGTTTTGCATTCGGACCATTTAGATAGGAACCAAACTAATCCTACTTCCAGTTCCACATCTAATATTCCATCCAGCCGCCTACTAATCACAAATCAAGCCGCATTCTAAATATATTTGAGTTTTGGCGCCATTTAATTCAGTAGAAAATGCATATAAAATGAAAATATATTTACTAATTATTACCTTTCTCTTGATCTTCCTGATCCTGGGTTGGCGATAATGGCAGCATCTCTTCCTCCTTTTCAGCCGAGTCTTCGATTGGAACACCAGGCTCACCTTCATCCCAATCGTCGTCGTCTGAGAAAATTGTAAAAATGAAAACTCGCATTACAATGGCGCATTAAATGACACTGCCCTTCTAAGGCAAAACGACATTATAAATAATTTGAAACAATAGCGCTTGAAATGAAACGCCAAACGTCGTAATAACGGTCGTTAAGAGGATCTAACGGAAATCCAAGAGCTGGAAGTGAACGGCTCCTATTTTCAAATAAAGCGTGGAACGCAACCTGATTCACATTGAATTGAATGACCGCAATGGAGACCGTTAAACTTGCAATTTCAAAATTCATGGCGTACTAGACAATTTGATTTTCAGGTGTTTTTATTCCGCTCGGAAAGCTCGTTTTCGAATATTTGCAATTTCAGCAAAAGCTCAAGGGGATTCCGGACAATATATTTTTAATAAAGTTATCTGATGCTTGTATGAAGTCGAAAATAGATTTACATCGCTTTTAGTCAAAATGTTAATTTTATGTATACAATTCTGGCTGAAATCAGAATACTAATTATCCAGGGTATTAAACGACGTTTATGGTAAGTATTGAATCATATTTAGTAATATATTAATTTGATTGAGATTCCATAACGTATTTACTCTGAATAAATTAAGATTTAAATTAATAATGAGTAATCCATAATGTACAATATATAAAGTGATTGAAACTTATTTTATAAAAAGAACAACACAAACATTACAGGATCAAACTATTTTTTTCCATGCTACAGATAGATTTTTAAAGACAGTCCAATGCGTGATCATTATTAAAATTACATAATAAAAAACATTAAGTTTTTTTTATTTTTAATAAATGTCATTTTATATATTTTTTAATAATAATTATTTTAGAGCGTGCATTTCAAATAAGGAAGTTTCCCTGCTGCACCCAATAAATATTTTGCATCCATGCTGGGTCTCCAAAAAATATTAGATTATTTTATAGATAATTTTATTACTCATTGTTTATTAAGAAAAACACTCATATTTAATCTGTATGGTAGGATGATCGCGTATTTGCGAGCGAATTCCAATGATATATTTAGTTGATTGAAATAACAGCAAAAAATTTAGAACAGCGAATAACCATTTAAAAACAAAGACCTGCTTAGATTATAATTAAATTTTATTCAATGATTTTACATCATAATATAAATATTTTTAAGAATTTTGTAATAAGCTTTATCTTTATTGATGGAATCTATTAACAATGCACAGCTTTCTTATGAAATATTGATACAATATACATATTTTATTGTCAATTTGCTTTAAATAATTCATGTGGCATCCACTTGATACAAGCTTATAAAATTTACAAAAATATAATTCAGCGAGATAGTGTCAAACAAGCACAAATTTATGGAATAATTTAATGATAGTTTAAAAAATGTCCAAATTTATAAATGTCAAATATTCATATGCGTCTGATATTTGTATCGTATGTGTATACGACGTTATGTCATGTATTTTCATTATCAAGTGTAATTTAATTACATGTGAGAATTTAAGTATTTCTGCACAGTTGAGTAATTTGGGATTTGAGCAGTTTATGGGAGCATAATATCGTCAACCGCTACACATTTTTTCCACGGAAGAAAATTCGAAATGAAGTGTTAAAATATTCATATCGCTATCTATAAATACATCACGCGGCTTAATTACTTTATTACCCTACTATTCCTACAGAATATCTTCATTATTATTTAATTATATCCGTGGAATAAATATATGTAAATTCGGTGGCAGCTCGTGAGGATCGGTTCATTTGATAATGGGTAATTATGATATTTTTTACATTGTTTTGTTTTGGGGGGGTTGTATGGGGGGATGGTGCCCCCCCCATCTCCTAGCTCTCGAGCTCGGCTTTTGCCATCGGCCCCTTGGGGGCTCCGCACACGCAGACCCTGCGACACCTGCTCGGTCTCTGATTTTATACCTGGTGATTAACTCGCTTATTAGAGCCGTTTTATGATCACACCTACCCGGGAAACTATTGACTTATTGAAATCGAAAAACATACTAAAATTCCATATTACATTAAAAGGTCATTCATTCAATCAATTTAGATGATAGTATAATCTTGTAATGGTAGAATTATAATCAGAGCAAACCACTTTAAATGATGTCTGCAAAGACGAAGTTATATTGTTTATGGGGCTTACTTGAAATGCCGAGGGAAGATTTCCGAACACCATGTTGTTTGAGCTTAAAGAAGAGTAACAAAGGATAATAGAGTCCTTTCTATTGCGGAGATGATTGCGGGGGTGGAAAATAGACAAGAATGCGGAATGTTGACCGCCTAATGTGACAATGAATAAAAGAATCACGGAGGGAACTCCGTGGTCAAATGGCTGAATGGTCGTAGAGCAAGAAAATTATATTTATAGACTGTCCCGTAAAATACCTCATTATGCTTGTTTGCCAATGGTTTTCCAATTTTAACGATGAACTTATCTTTTAAAACATACATTCAACAGCTTTCACTAAAATTGAATGAATGTATAAAACAGCCCACAGAATATTTATACAGAATTTACCGCAAAATATTCCCAATTTTTAGTCAATAAGCTTATAGAATGATATGAATACAATATTTATAGACATCTAATATTTATATTTTTTATCTCTTTACAACAACAATAAAATATTACATACTAGAAAAATCAAAAATCTCTTTGAAGATGTTTTTTGTCTTCGAGAGTTCATCAATAATAAGGTCATAAAGTAAAAAATAGAAATAAATCAATAGTGTCAGAAACATTATTTAATACTGAATAAATCTTATTATTTACGCCCTTATAGCCCTCTGTTTAATTTTTTAATATGCCAAAATTTTAGCAAAACATGTGTATTTTTTTACTCTTATTATGAAAGTTGGGTTCCAAATACAGATTATGGAAAATATCACTATGTTATATTTTTTTATTAGATCGTAATTATCAATATTTTTAATAGCGGCGGGTAATAGTCTTGTAGCATCATAAAAATCACTTATAAATCCTCTTATTTTTAAAACTCCTAAATAACGTAATCCCGAAAAATTCGGGATTCGAAATTTTTATCTAATAGAAATCGTATACACCTCACCAGCACGATGAAGGCTACTAAATCGAAACATTCCCGCCGAAATTTGGACGCTTGAAAACAGTGGCGTAACTACTGATTGGCGAGCTTAGACGACGCCTATGGGTAGTAACTGTCTGATCTATGTATACATATATAGTGTACATACATGTTTTTCAAATTGTTATATCAACTTTTCCCTACCGGTGGTGTATTTACTACACCTCGACTCTAATAGTGGGAATATCGATATGAAATATAATAGATACGGGGTTCAAAATTTTTGTATTTCTCCGTAGTATAATTACAAATCACATCAAAGTATTATAGTATATAAGTATTCGTCTGCAGCGACGGAAATAAATAATTTGTCGGGAAATCGGGAATTTTGCGAGTTTTAGTCCGTGTCTCGGCAGAAAGGAATTTTATCAGTCAAAATGATGGTGTTATACGAAAATGGGGAATCACGCAGTCCTCAACTCGAACTAGCATTTAAATATCTGATGACGTTACCTCCAAGGAGTGTAAGGAGGATAAGGGTTAATATTTGAATTTTTATCTTTTCTTAAATAAATAAAATTCTTTCGCCTTCAATTTTTTTTTTACATTAAACAAATGGACTTAGTAGTAATTTTTGATCAAATTTATTAATGTAATTTCTTAAACTATTAAAAGTCTCAATTTCGCGATCCTGGGATTGATTCTGGGATCGAAATTTCGGTTCGGGATGTACCTGTACCTGTAGGTAGTCCCGCGTTAAGCGGTTGGACTCGTAATCCGACCATCTCGGGTTCGAATCCCACAGGAGATGTGGCTGGCAACCACATTTTTAAAAACATATATATGCCATGAAAAACCATGTCAAAATGGTTGGTAATGATACCATAAAAAAGGGATCGCTAAAAGCCACCTCAAAAAAAAAAAAAAAAAAAAAAAATTAGATTCCTTACTTACAGTCGTCGTATATAGTACCTTAAAAAATAGAAAATTCTCAACGATAACATAATAATGTAAATTATTAAAATTAATTTTATGACATTTATGATCAAATTTATTCCAATTTTATATTGATCATTTTTACAATAAATGTTGTATCTCATCAAGAATTATCATCATTGTCTTGCATTTTTAAAAAAATGCATAAATAGCTTTTAATATTTATTTTAAAATAACTGGGTATCAAAATATATTATTGGTTAATATATTGAAAACTGACTGAATTGAAAAAATATTTGTAACATTAAAATCATCATATAAAATTGCAAAACTGGGATATATCATAAATATAAATTACTAGAAGCAAAATATTTACCACTCTCTAATGATAAGGATGTCTTCTACTAATAATTGTCTATTTTAGAAAGGTAAAGATACAAATGTTTAAACGAATCCATTAGTTAAATTAAGATGTTCATCCACCCACTTACCATTTATCTTAAAACGATATCACAAAATCTTAAAAAACCGTTATTTCATGTCTATTTTGAATCAATATTTATGATCAAAAAATCCAAAAATATAACATGGATCATCTGGAATTTAAATTATAAGTAAGTAAGAGCAATTTACTGTTTTGTAAAGTCGATGCATAAAAATCATCAGAGTGCGAAAGATTTTTCTAATATTTCATTTTACAGTTTGAAATATGCAGCATACGTACTCCAAGATGTATTATAAAAATTCAAGTAAAACAGAATGTCGGTAAAAAGAGAATATTCTGGATGAAGGATCTTCAAGAAGGGTTCGGTTGCAATCACCGCCACTATTCAAAGCAGCCGCATCAAAGTCAAGATAGCTTTGATGCTGTCCAACCACAGGAAGAAAGTAGCTATTCATGGAAAATGTATGATTTATACATATTTTTATGAAAAAAATCGGCATGGTTGGCTCAATCTGATTATTTTTGGAGGCAATTACATCATAAAGCAAATCATCCACGACCTCACTTATTAGTGCAATTCGGGTTATATATGACCGAAGAAGGTATATATCAGCGGTTTGTCTCCCGGCACGCGTTCCGGGCATGTCAAGGGGGTGAGACCTTCGTGGCGGGTGGATTGGGGTGGTTCAGGCAGGGGCTGAAATATGATAATGTGATTAGGTGCGACGAAAATCGTGGATTTCCAACGCGCCATGGGAGCCGCACCAGGGAGCGGCCCCAGGACCGGACTGGACTCTGAATCAACCCAAAGCGAAAAAATAACGCCATAATTAGCGCTCATATTCCAAAGGAGATAATGCAACACGCCAACACCATTTTTTAGATTAAATCATGAAGAATGCAATTGCGACCACATCAGCGCAGAGAGAAAAGGAGCATTATTTACATGGAATACTTTGAAGTTCAGACACGAAACGTAATTTATTACCATACGCTTGCATGTCAAATCACGGATGCCGTCATAAAAAATAATTTGACAAAGACACTGTTTACCAATGACCCTTAAATAATTCTCTTGTATGTTACATTTTTCATTATAATACAATTTCCATACGAAAACTCCCTTCTATAAAATAATTTCCATACAAATAAAGTATCGCTTCGTCCATCCAAACAACTTCTCATACCACATATTCTTTTAGCTATCTAATCAAACACTCAACTGGTCATAGATTTAATACTGATAATCAAGTATAATACATGAATTTTGATTTGCCTATCATCGTTAGGCTTTATTATATCTAGTGTAAATTAATGGTCTTTTAATTATTCTTCTTGTGGGGCCATATCCATTATCCGATGTAGGGGATCTCCATTGGAAACTTTTCTAGGGAAAGGATTTCTTATGCGGTGGTTTCCCATTTGCCTTCCAATTCCATATTTGACAAAGTTTGGATAGGATATAAAATTAGGATAGTGATTTTAAATCATTCATATTGGTATAACCGAACGAAAGATAGTAACATGGAGCAAATTATGTGTGTTGAGAGAGTGTTTCAATATGTATGTTATTTGATGGTAGTTTTCTAATAAAATAGTCCAAGTCCGGACCTCAACATAGAAATTAATTACAAAACAAAAAATTCTAATATCGTAAAAGACAAAGCGAAATGAAAAATACACGATTGTGGACAATCACATTATGCTTCTGATACTCTTGGCGACACTAGACCTTTTAATCGTCCCACTCACATTATTTCCCTATTTGATTTCAAACTTCACACCCTGAAACGTCTTTTCTTGTTGCCATCCTCGCAGATGAGTCGAAGACAATGATGGAGCTAACGAGTGTGAAAAAAAATCCCACGTGCCGACGTCGATTCTTTTAACAGAAGAGTATTGCGTGCCGACTTCGCCACAACCCTCGAACATAAATCACCACCATGGCCTCGCTGGGACCACGAGCCACAACTATGACAGATCTCAAATGTTTGACAAGATAAAATATATATTTATGACCGTGGTTATTTATCGCTTCATTATATAGCACCTGAGAAAATACGACGCGAGGGTAAAATTTAATAAAAATATACGTTTTTATCTGCGAGGGGGTAGGAGACGGATGTGTTGAAATCGAATTCAGAGAAGCACAGACGGAAGCATGCAGGATGGACGAGTCTCATGATTTATTTGATGCTGTGGCGTCATCTGTAGCCATCGTCCTAACGATCCATAGTTTAGTCCTGTCCAGGCTCGCAGACTTCGGCCCGCCCGTGGGCCCTCACCCCCCCAGGCGACGAGGTCCCTGGACGCATCTCCTGTGTCCCAATAATGAATCGACGTTTGGGTGTCCCTAGGGATATGCCTTGTCCAGCGGCCGAACCCAAGTACACGCTCAATAGAGCCTAACCTCTCAATGGAATCGCTAATAAGAGTGCCAAATGAGAGGTATCCGTTTTCAAACTCTGACAGACTTGCCCATCCCGTATATAATCATATAAATCGTTCAACTTATCCCATTAAAATTAAGCTCAGAGGATGTATAAATCTTTTTTGTCGAATTAATTAAATGCTAAATTTAAACAGTAGCTCTCAGTTTTATCCAAAGCCGTGACTCATTTACCATTTATCAAAAACACCTTCGCTTAAAGTAATAGCTTATGTTAAAGGTCAACATTTTTGGGAGGAAATATCAATGATTACATCTGGAATATTAACCAAAAATAATCAATTGCATCCTCCACTTCATCTTAAATTTAATCCATTTTAATTTATTTATAAAAAAAACTAAATTTTGTGCATATATCAGACTATTCCTTTACTTAAATCTGCGTTATTGCACATTTACACCTTACATTTCATTGCTTAAAAAGATACTAAATTCTTAAATTTATGATATATGAATAAAAATATGATGTCCTAGCTGCTGAAATACCATGATTAAGAAATCAAAGCATCAATACTATTTTTTCATGAGTATATTAATCAATGATAAAGTATGAATATTGCACGACAGAGTGGTTATTTAAAAGACAGATGACAAAACTGATACCTGCATGGTGAGACTATACAAAAATTATAGATTATGAAAACTCATAAAGCCAGCTTAACAGTATCATTAAACTCCTTTCATTTAAAAAATACAGATTTATTTACAGTTTCAATGTAGTTTCACCCAAAATGAAACTTCATCAATCATGAACAGACGAGATGAAATTTACTAATATGTACAGAACTTTTCAGTTATCCTGAAACTAAAATATAAGCTTCTTCTATAGAAATGTAAAATAGATTAATCTAATTCGATTTATTCAGGTAAACTCCCTGTACCACTTTTGATAATCATTTCTTGCTATTTCCATTCCTATTATTTGACTTTGCTTCCATCATTCATTCATCAGAACAATTATATATTACATCATCACAATACATAAAGTTCTTCTTATCTGAACATCAACCTTTTTTAAATTTACAATCAAAAAACAAGTCTGCAGCATGTTATATCTTATGCTTTATAGATAAAGAAAGCCCTTTAAATTCTTAATTAGATTTAAAATAAATAAAATCGCTATGGAATATGTGGGATATTTTTAAATTGTTACGATGGAACTAGAACAAATATATATAATGAACAAAAAGAGAAAAAGCTCTTAAAATGATTGGTACGAATATGAACTTCTTTATACAAAACTTTTAGAAAATGTTGTTTAATACCAATGGAAATTACATCAACTTTGAAATGTAAGAGGACAAATAAAATTACATGGGTATGAAGAAGCGGCTACAACTTTTAAACAAATATAATGATGTAATTCGAAAGTTTGGAGATATGAACTCAATCACCGATAGATCTGCAAGTTCTACAAATCCCTATATAAATATTTGTTTATTATGCAGTGTACTCTCGATTATCCGGGGGTGCGAATTATTTTTAAAAAAATCTTGTATGATTATGAGACGCATAAAACAAAACGAACTTAATACTAAAACTAATTTGATGATACTTGGATAATAAGGCAAATCCCGAACAGTAAATGAGATGTTATATACACAGGTCAAGATTAAAGAAACAAAACCTTTCATTAACTACCAAAGCTGTTCTCATGTCTTAATTATCTAGGTTCTCAAATCAACCGGACAATGGAGTTTAAGAAAGCTTATTACACGAGACAACTATCACAACGGGTGTAAGATTGTGAAAAATATTCCGGGATGATAAGAAACTGGAAACGGGTCTCTGGAAAATGAAACTTTTGGTGATTGGAAAGGCAAATAATTCAAGATCTTTTAAGGAAATTCCAATGAAAAATCTTCCTGTCGATTATTATATCCAGAAATAGGTTTGAATGGATAGAGAGAATTTTGAAGATTGGTTCCAGAAGTGTAAGATTTTTTAAAAAACAATGGATTGCCACAAAAAGCAGTATATATTATTAGATAATACTCCTCATCCGAACGAAAAAATATTAAAACAAGTGATGGACTTATGGTTGCAAAATGTTTGCCCCCTAATGTGACATCTTTGATCCAGCCTCTGGATCGAGGTGTTTTATTGTTATACAATCAACGAAACGTCTTTATCGTCTTCTGAAAACTCTTGCTGAGGAAGGTGACAACTTGATCGATTTCTGGAAAAAAAATTAAGATATTGGATTCTATACATAGAATAGCACACTCTTGATCAAAAGTAAAGCCAGAAACACTTGTTCGATCATGGAGAATTTTTTTTCCTGGCATGGAAACATACTTAATGCATTTTGAAGAGAATTAAGCAAATTATATATCTGTAATATTTGGATTATTAGAAATTTTAATTTTTTTTGAAAACACGGATGGAAAAAACATCGAGGAGTGGCTCAATCATGATTTAAAAGATTCATGTTTAGAATACATGGATGATACAGATATCTTTTATTTTCTTTCTCAAGAGAAATAAAATAGCACATTAGTCACAAAAAGGCATATAAATATACTCGTATATTTGTCTGTTTGTCTTTTATACGTATCTTCTTAATTATGAGCATTTTTCTTGATAAAAAATAATTATTAAAATTATGAAACAAAAATTTGCATTGTAAATACGATATTATATACTAATGTAAAAATATGTAGAAATTTGATGATTTGGATTATCCGTATTCTTCCTCCCCAGCATTAGCCTGGATAATCGAGAGTTTATTATATTGTCAATTTGTTTAATTATCGTTTATGCGTATTTATAATGAATGTTAATGTTAATAAAATACTATTTTTTAATAAATAAGTAATACAATAAAACTCCGTATAAATTGGCACATATCGATCTATATTTTAATTACGAGAATTTAATACACAACCTTAATACTATGCGTATTGATCATATTTTTTATAATTGTATGATGTATGATTGGAGCAATTTAAATTTGCTTTGATATGTAGCGTAAAATTAAAACCGGACCCGGAGCACAATTTGAGTAATGACCATTGATCATATCAGAAATGATCCAGGGGCTAATTCTTATCCTTAATCCCGCGCAGCAGCATTGATCATCATCGATAATTAATGGTCCGGACTCTGATCGCAGCACGATATCAATACTCTGGATTATTTGTTAATTCTTCGTGATGGGAACTTTGATTTAATGCCAAGAAACGAAGCCAGCGTGAACGCACCCATGATGTTCTGATTGCATCCTTGCATGCCAGGCGCAGCGGGAATTCATTATATTTATTTCGATACCTCATTATAATTTTATTCACTCGCAAAATTCACGTATAGCTTTATATATAAATATATATTTATAGCAAATATATGTATCGATTTGCCAGCGAGGCTTTCTCTCTCCCAAAAGAGGGTGCACATGTAACAGAGGTCGTCCCAGAGGAGTCCTCGGCCGCCGGGGGCACCGCCCCATTCCACCTGGAAATTTGCTATCTAACTTTATAAATATATTGTATGAAACGTATAACGTTCAAAATGAATTTAATAAATATTTGAGTTATAATTTACATAGTATGCCTACAATCGATACAACTTTCATGTTGTACATGTAATGCTTTTTGATATAACAATACGTAAGAGGGGCAAAAAGAAAAATACAATAGAATAAAGACGACTTATTCTAGGTCATACTTTTGCACACATACCCATGCACAATTTATTGCTTGGATTGTAGTAAAAATAAAATAAAAAATAGTGGGCGATCATCGCATTGAAACTTTTAGGGCGCCTGTCAGACTTTATTTTACGAAAGCGTATTCCCAAGATGTTATCCGAGGAGCTGAGAGCGACGAGGACCCAAGGGACCAGGCCCTCAGAGCTTGCCCCCAGCTTGGAGACCAGCTCCAACTTGGAGACCCAAGACGCAGAGCATCTTCATCAACTAGTCAATTTTCGGAGAGATAAAAATATAAATAAATGCTGAATTCGTGTTTTCAAATAACAAACATTTTCCATGAACCAAATCGCTTAAATACACTTTATTCATGGCAATTTATTATTCATTCATATAGAATAGCTGAATAATAAAATTCCTATATAATACAAATATTTAACATAATTGGTATATAGAAAAATTGAACCATTATTACTAAAAATATTCCTTTCATTCCTTGATATATAAATACTAATAATACGAGAGGCAGCGACGGAAATTTTGCACCCTTTTCTACAAAGCTGATTTTTTGTAGTTTAGTTTAGAAGTATTTTATGTTAATGCGCGAGTAACATAGGCATAATCTAATATTTAATATTCAATGTTTGTTTGTTCATATTTAATGCGCTTCCATACTAATCATCCGATTGCGATAGAACTTTGTCAATTTACTATTTACACTTGCGGGAATAACATATGCATAGTAAAATATTGCATAGATACACCATGTTGGCGCATATTGGTCTGGTGAAATGAATTTTGAGCTGCGGGGACGGGAAGAGAAAGTCATCGTTAAATCATCACTTGATTATTTTTTCACATTTAGGAATTTGTTTTTTTTTAACAAATTTAAAAAATCAGATAAAGTCTAATCATATTAAAGTATGATGGTTTCCATCATTGATTTTTTTTAAATCAATTTAATTACTCATATTGTTGCATACAAATATTTCAGAATGCTATTCGATACCCATTGCAATTTATCATTTAACACTTTGACTGCCAATACCGTTTTTTGTAAAATATAGAATAGACACAAATAAATATTTTAAATTTTACTTCGATGAAAATTAAGTTAATTTATAGAGTTTTTCCATGTATCGCCACCCTATCGGTTTCTCAGATAAATTGACTGTATTCCAAAATTTAATCAAAATTAAATGAATACCTCAAGACCAAAACTAATAAAACATGTACTTAAAGCAAAAGAAGGTTCGACTAAAACCTTTAGAAAATCATGTTACTTTGGCAGAAATAAAACTGCCAAAGTAACAACCTATTGCTCGGATTATCCAAATGAATCTCATTACTGCCTAATATGCTTCAATAAAGTGCATTGATGCACTTAGGCTTTTTCAAAAAGTTTCATCAAATTAAAACAATTTTTTTACGCATACAACCATATTTTTTGTTGCCACTCTTCAATTATTGCCGTTAATAATCAATATAAATATTCTGTTTCATATTGTTAACATTTTAGATTATTTTAAGAGACGTTTCTATCTTGTTGGACCTAAGAGTGATCATTTTTTTAAATTTATTTTTTTATGCGAAAAGTATTAAATATAGAATATTGATATTTAGTGTGTTGATTAGGCGATCTCTATTGAATATAAAAATATTTTTTAAAGTTTGACAAACTATAGTAGTGGGAGTGAGGGGGGGCACATATATCGGTGATCGAGCGATGACATTCTTCACCATGGAAGTTCTAAGTCCTGAACAGATAATTTGCAGCAAATAAATTAAACATTTTTTTACTTTGTATAATATTGTATATAGCTTAGACTACAATTAAAGAAAAATATTGGAAAATAAAAAAATAGTGAGTGATTGAAAAAAAGTTTATGTTTCTACCAAAATTTTTTGTAGTTTTTTGTTCATTAATTAAAAACTTTTGAATATTTTTGGATAATTATAGTCTATACAATGAAGACGCTTATTATACATATGTCTACCAAATTTCATAAATAATGCTCATCTAAGGCGTATGGGAACATTTCCATGAGCTTGGAAAAAGTAGTTTCGAGAAAAACGCGTTTAAAGTTTATCCTTTCCTCAGCTTCGTGAAGCGCAGCTTCTCCTCGTTGGCCCATAACTTTGCGAATTTTATTTATATCGACTTGAAATTTGCTGAACGTATTTATAAACATTGGTTCTTTCCGATACATGAAGAAAAATATTTTTTTAACCAACAAGGTAGAAACGTTCCTTAAAGCCATTTTTTTAAATTCTATATTTTTCTATATTATTGAAACTGTCATTGTCATGTCACTGGGATATTCCAGTCCATTTTAGGTCGTTCTTAGTCGTTAGTAGACTTTGAAAAGTGCTGATAATCCCAGATTAATAGAGCTTTCAATCTAAATATATTGCAGCATTGTTTCAAAATAAACTTGAGCAAATATATAAGAGCATGATATTGGGTGAGCCAACCTGATATATTCGATGCTGCAAAAGTGCTTATTGAACAAATCGAATAAATTAGAATATACAGGTATCTACGGATTTTATTATCATTTATCATAACGTATATTTTTAACCAAATTTTAATAAAAAGCAAAAAAGATTTGTCAGAAGTGGGATTCGAACCCACGCCCTCAGAGAGGACCAGAACTGCTCATCGCCCATACAAACTATGGACAAGGTGATACCTTGAGTCTGGCGCCTTAGACCGCTCGGCCATCCTGACATATGATATCTTTACCAAATAATTCATTCTTATGATCAAAAATAATAATTAGAATTATTATAGTGATGATGAAGATATACACGCATGATTCTATTACAAGCGTGTGCTGATATGCGAAATCTTCGCTATGTTTTTTGCAAATTCCAGCAGCCTTGATTCTCACGAGGACATCTTCTCCCGAAATAAGGAATGATCAAGGCGTAACTAAGATTTGGGCGGAAGCTGCAATGGCCTGTTAGTTGATACAAAAAAGTATGTACTGTTGCCGCGAACCGTAAAAACTTTACACGCCGTTTTACAGCAGTTCATGGAGTTGGAAAATCCCATAGCTTGATTCCAGCTCTCTTGTAGCAGAAGAGTAGAACCGGGCCTCTTTCCACTGTAATTGTGAAATAGTAATGTCTTTCTGGGATGCTCCTTGCCACCCGGCAGGGAGGGAACCACCAGACTCTTGTGCCACCCCAAATCCCGAGGGTAACAAGACTTAGATTGCTCAAGCCCACTGTGCTTTCGTGAGCTTCCCTCATACCAACATCTCTGAATCTCATCAGCCCTACACTTTCTATTTAATGTTCCCACGAAACTATATATAAAAATATTTATATATCCACGTGTATATCATCATTCTATAAATATTTTTTAAGAATCCTCAACAGAACAATCTTAATCAATAACCAACGGGATTGTAAATTTGAATTTATACGACCTATAAATATGAAAACCTAGATAAGACGACTTAACCATAACGGTCTAATTTGCAAGACCAACCATAATAAAATTACGATAATTTCGCAAATCATAGATCGTATCTTAATTTGACATTAAGAAAATTTGATGTGCACCCTTATCTATCGCATCTAACATATCTTACGAAATGATTGATGGGCTTCTTAAGTTTATTATCGACAATGATAACGATGACCAATCAATTTTACATGCGAATTCGAGTACAATACAAATCCACATGGGCAGCAAAAAAATTTATGCAATTATTTTATAGCTCAATCTAGCCTATATTGGGGAGATATTCAATTTTCAAATAGATGATTATTATCATCATTGTCGGCTTCCAAATTGAATTGATTCATTATTAACCCGCTAAAGAGGTAAGACACAATATTGTGTCCGAATTCTAATGACTCAGAAAGAGCATTCTTACACAAATTTATCGACTAATAATGATGTGTGAATGATATAATGAATAGATTTCATGTGTATTGTTTATGTTTACGCAAATAAACGATCGAATGTTGTGTGCTATCGACAGTGTTTTTTCATGTATCTACAAACTTCATACACGCTGCGATGGTCTTGATAGATAATTGGATTTGTACGACGATAAGTGGCGGATAAGCTTTAAATTTGCTCACTACTCAAAGGGTTAAACCATTTTTGCAGTATTCCAAATGTATTTTTATTAAATAATAGCTTAATCATAGCAATCGATTGCAATTTAATGACGATCATTGAATTTAAAGCAGATGTATTAATATATTTAAAAATGACACAAAATCTAAATTTCTAAATTTTTTTATGCGAAAATTATTAGATATAGAATATTGATATTTAGTGTATTGACTAAACAATCTTTATTAAACATAAAAATATTTTTTAAAGTTTAACAAAGTATAGTAGTGGGAGTGTACATGTTGTGATGACATTCTTCACCATGGAAGTCTTAAGTCCTGAACAAGTAATTTGCAGCAAATAAATTAAACATATTTTTACTTTGTATAATATTGTGTACAGCTTAGACTATAATTAAGAATAAATATTGGAAAATAAAAAAATAGTGAGCAATTGAAAAAAAAGTTTATGTTTTTACCAACATTTTTTGTTCATTAATTAAAAACTTTTGAATATTTTTGGATAATTATAGTCTATACAATGAAGATGTTTATAATACATATGTCTACCAAATTTCATAAATAATGCTCATCTAAGGCATATGGGAGCACTTCCATGAGCTTGGAAAAAGTAGTTTCGAGAAAAACGCATTTAAAATTTCTCCTCTCATCAGCTTCGTGAAGCGCAGCTTCTCCTCGTCGGCCTATTACTTTGCGAATTTAATTTATATCGACTTGAAATTTACTGAACGTATTCTTAAACATTGTTTCTTTCCAATACACGAAGAAAAAAATATTTTTTTAACCAACAAGGTAGAATCATCCCTTAATTGATCTACTAAGATTGAACAATCACACAAAAGTTTGTGTAAATATTCAAATCAACAGTGATCATCATATTTGCCAGACTTCCATTTGAAATATTTTGAAAGTTGTGTTTTTCATCAAAAAATAATAGTATGGACAGTTAAAAGATGAACATACTGGAAATATGTAAATATTATCCAATCGTATCAGAGTATTGAAATATTATGGATATGTCAAGGCAGTGTTATTTTAAAGTGGTAACACTTGGTCTGGCAAATCTGTATATTTCAGAATGAATATTTAAATTATTTTGTTTTATGGAACACATCAAGTTTCTATTATATGTATCTAAATAAAAGAATATGGATCATAGTTAAACTAAAAACTAATTTATGCTAAAAAAATTGTCAATTCTATATTTTTATTATTATGTTTATATAAAATAGTTTTTCTGGTATAGAATTTTAATTAAGATTTATTCCCAAGCAAAAAAATATTTGTCAGAAGTGGGATTCGAACCCACGCCCTCAGAGAGGACCAGAACTGCTCAGCGTCCATACAAACT
The DNA here is from genome assembly GCA_008973525.1 of Stenopsyche tienmushanensis. Taxonomy (NCBI): domain Eukaryota; kingdom Metazoa; phylum Arthropoda; class Insecta; order Trichoptera; family Stenopsychidae; genus Stenopsyche; species Stenopsyche tienmushanensis. Next base: position 45,714 of record WACJ01000436.1, on the reverse strand, counting down.
ATGGACAAGGTGATACCTTGAGTCTGGCGCCTTAGACCGCTCGGCCATCCTGACTTATGCACACAAACCCGAAATATTCCCACATTCAAAATATATCCAGACAAATTTATTTATAAAATCAATCACATTCTTCAGAATAGCAAAAGACACGAATAACAATTGGATTAGCGCCAATGATCATAGCACAAACGCGGAAATGTTATAATACAATGCTCCAATTTTTACAAATATAACTTTTTCAAAAATCCTAATTTTCTTTTTATATCACATTTTGATGTACTAATTGAACATCTAAATTAATTGCTATCTAAAAATATAATATATATATAATATATCTGGTTTCGTTTTTAACACATTATCTTATCTCGCGTATTGAATTCTTTAATGTTGAAGTGCGCCATATAACATTTATATAAAATGCCAGATTAAAGATAAACATGTGTAACATATTTTATTTTTAAGTGATCTTTAATATTGGATGCAATATAGAGGCTGACATAAAAAAACTAAACGCCAATGTCTAATTAGTAGTACCATAGCTGCAAAAAATCTGAATTTTCAACACATTCTATAGTATTTATTCAAAGCATGATACAATATTCATTAAAACACATTTAATCCATTTTATATTATTTTAAAAATTTAAATAAAAATTATGCAGATTTGTATAATTATTCTTACAGCATGAGTTTACAGCGTGATTATTATTAAATTAAAACTATGCGTCCTTAGAATTTTATAAAATATATACACTTGGGTCTGTTTTTATGCAGATCTTTTTTATGCGAATTTGAAGTTATGCGGTTTAAAAAATAATGGAACTTGTCTCTCATTTATATAAAGAGAAAAAAGCTTTTTTTATGCGAATGCGCATAAAAAAATCTAAAATTACATTTGTACGATTATTGAGTAAAATAGACTTTAATAAAGCAATTCTAAGATAAATATGTATTTGTTTTTATTTATATTAATTTTTTATAAACTTTTTTATGCGATTTTTGGCACATTCTATCACATTGATTTGAAGTTATGCGATTTTTAAAAAAAATGGAACCTATCCTTAAAAACATACCCAAGTGAAATTAAAGGTATATACAAATATATATATATATAATTAAGTTACATTAAAAAATAATAGTGCACAGTGTCTACTATAATTCAGTCTATCTTTCACAATGTCTGTTCCAATAACTAAACCACAACCCTAAAATCTACGAAATAGGAAACATAAAAAACGAAATATAAACTCTTTCTAACCACAAAATAGGAGAAAGAAAACATTCTATAAACTCTCTCGCACGCTTTTTAAGAAATTCGCACTTTTTCACAAACTTTAGTAAAATGATCGTATAATTTTTATTAATTACTGAATTATTTTGTAACTTCTAGCAAATCTTCTCCATAGTTTTTCTACCAAATTATATTATTTATTGATTCTACATTAGTGGATTAGATACCAGTGAAATTAAACAGTTTTTTTAATAAATTTTGATGATGATTTTAGAAAGGTAAATCATAAATTTGGTCCACGAACTGCTTATTGTATTGACAATATGGTACAGCGAGTACAGCACAAAACCCAAACATTTCGAACAAAAGATTGCCAGGGATTGAGATCAATGTTTTGACGAAAAAGTTTCTTTGTCATAAAACTGTTAAAATGTGATCCAGATGTATCCGTTATCGACACATATCAAATTAGTAAGTCTCGCTTCCCTCAAGAAATAAAAAGAATTCCAAAAATGTCGAAAGTCTAGCACATGAACTTTTTTTTAATTGGCGGATTAAAGGAGGTTTCATTTCAATACTTTCGGTCTACCTTCAAAGCACCAGCACGGTAATGAAGATGCGAATCCAAGGAATATTCCGCGAAAAGCAAAACTGCAATGTAGCTCCAGCCATAAAACTCCTGGAGGCCGCGACAGGAGCGGCGGGAGATTTCCCTGGGGGCCCGGCGGGCGGCCGCCCCCGGGACCCGGCCCCGACCGGGGAGCCTCCGCACCCCGCCGGGGCCCTCCGCCCTCTCAGCAGATTACGTATTTAAATCGTATCAAAGACACGTTAAATATAATATTCCTTTAGCGAAAGAGCATTATGTGTGGACTCGTCCTAACACGCAAAAAAGGAAAAAGGATTTGTTTGCGACCAGATGGCTCACGACCTACGCAAGAAGCTGCTTCTAAATAATATACCAAACTGACACCGACAAATCTATTATTTACGTCAATCATAATAAAGTCCTTTCGAGGACATGAAAAATAAATCAGGTAAATTTATTTCATCCATAGAGCGAATAATATAGAATCAGCTGACCATTTTTAATATGCATTACGTAAAAAAAATGAGACATAGAAGCAAATTATCATAATAAAAGAATAAATTCAACGTTTCCTAATAATGTTTAAATTAAATTTTAGTAAGTATTTAGTCTTACACTTTTTTAACTAAATCATTATTTTTAATACTGTTGCTGTTTACATTTTTTTGAAACAGTAATTCCCAAAAGGTTCTCAGAATTCTCATGGGAAGCGTTGGGTACATTTGGGGGGGCGTTGATATTTGGCTCTCTCTATTATCTCATACGATAATTATAGCATTTAAATTAGCAATACCAGTGTACTATTTCTTTATCAATATTTTACAAAAGAGTAGTGTGTGCTGTTTAGATAACAACGTGTAAAAGATCTGAGGATTTTTTGAAATAAAAACAGGTTAATTGTAATGCATTTGATATACATTTCTAGTAAATATTCAATGAAAAAATGTAAGTAAGATTGGACTATTTGAATGATCCAATCGTATTGTTCGAAGTTTGCATATAAAAAATCCCTGGAAAATGGCCCAATATACAAAAGGATAGCCCCCAAGAAAAGGAAGGGTGGAAGAGTTGGACAGCCCGGAGGTCATTTTCCGAAGCTATGAAGTGACCCTACTCAACCGGGATTAAAGATCCAACTGCATTCTACAGTGTTGAAGAAGAGCCGTCGCCTTCGTCATAAGAGCCTTAAAGGACATTAAAAATTTGTTTGAGGATATTCGTACTGCTCGAATCATATTTATGTATGTACGTGAGTAAGTACCATATGAAGAGTTTTTTTTAATATTTTTTATGTTTTTTTTATAAATGCTTCATATAATTTAGCACAATAGATCATGTTTAACCCAAGAAAACCTATATACACTTAGGTAGATGCGTTCCGCAAAAAATCGCACAAAAAAGCTATAACGTACATAGAAAAAGTGAAAATTCGTTCCATGGATTTTAAAAACCGCATAACTTTGAAACAGCTATATAAAATATATCAAAAATCGCATAAAAAAGTTAATTAAAAAAAAACAGGAAAACAATAAGGCAATTAAAATATAGCATTTTTGGTAACATTTAAAGGACATCTTGACGATTTTCTAAATGACTGAAAATCCCTCTCTTTGGAAAAAATAGTATACCCAATTTCAATGTCATCATTGTTCTGTGTAACTCAAAAAAAATAAATCACAAAATGGCGACTGTTTAAAAAAAATTCAGTCAAGTCATTTTTTGGCATTATTTTGTCACAGTTTTAATTTTTTTGCAAAAATTAAAAAAAAAATTGACCCAGATCTGGTGGGAATACTAGAGGATTATATAGAAAAGATTCGTACCCAATTTGAAGTAAAGTGTTGAAAAAAGGAGTTTCGAGAAAAACGCGTTAAAAGATTTCATTATGGCAGGACGCGTCACTAAAATAGCTATAACTCCGTAAGTAGTTGGAATTTTGGAAATTCCTTCTGAGAATGTATTTTTAAAAGTCGAAACATTGTAAAAATGCAAAAAAAAAAACGAAATCAATTTTTTCAAAAATCTAAAACAGAATAAAGGGCGCGGTCGTAATTCAGCGATAGCAGATGCAATATAATTTACACAGTCCCAAATTATAATTTTTTTCCAAATTTCGGTTAGTGTTAATGATTTATTTCCTATTTTATCCAAAATTATGAAAATAAAAAAAATGCTTTAAAAAACCGCATAACTTCGAAATCGCACAAAAAAAGTCGCACAAAAAGAGGTTTGAGTGAATATATTTTGACAAATAACGGCTAAATTAATTAATGCTCTTTAAAATCACCCGGTATGTACGAGTCGCCCGATATTTTTTCCTTGGGCATTAAGCGCCCTAAGAACAACCTTAATGAAAATCTCGCTTGATGGACATTGGGCTTTAGAGGAATCTGGATGTTAAGTGAGGCAAATGGCATATCGGGCATGGTTAAGCCCTCACTGTGAAAACGGCCCTTTAAGATAATGCGTTCAACTAGGATTAAACCCTCGTACTTACCTTAAAAAAAAATCATACAACCACATGCCCCAAAATACTCGAACAAAAAAATACGACCAGACAAATTTAAAAAGCAGAATCATATTTATTTGATTGATGACTTTAACAATTTCGACCAAGTCCACGAGAGATGCAGCATTCCGCAGTTTTGAGAGGATGGCAAAATTACATCACCAACCGGTGCCAGGACATCCCCCGAGATTTCAGTATCACCCCCGTTCCCTGAATGTCTTACCCCTTTTTTCCGCCTCGTCCGTCGGGTTTTCATTCCGCTTCCTCAAGTGTATTTCATTTTTACTGAAAAAATAACATAATAACAGAGAGGTCCCTTCGAATCCAATACGACGATGTGCAAATTGTGCTTGGTTTTGAACCACTTTAAAGCATAACAATCCATTTTTAATTCTAAATTAATTAAGTGTATTAATGCGCCATCATAATCAACATCGAGTCACAAATTCTGCAATCTTCATAGCATCCTTTGATCTGAAGCAATATAATCTGATTAATCTCTCTATAGAAGTAGCATTTACCAAAAAGTAACATCTGAGTTCAAAGGCCGTTTGTGCGCTTTGCGAATTTAAAATATCCTTGAAACCTGCATTTTAAATTGGTGATAATTATTCTTACTTATTCTGTAATTGCAATGGCTCTCATTTTGATCAATATGCTCTTTTTTACTAAGACATTATATAAAGTTATTGAATGGCTTTAAGAATCTTAAAAAATTGTTTCATCTACTGTAGGATTCATAATCTGATCCTTCAGTTGCGGTATATTAACTGCTCTCTATTTCATGCTACCGAGAAAACTTTTCCATTAAACCAAAACTTTCATCGAACCTTTCAGCGCTTATATTATTGATGATATATTTTAGCAAAATTTTACAACAGTTGCTTTAAAAAATAATACATTTTAACTTTTTTACTTGTTATTGTGATCAGAATTTACACTGAATGGAGCGTCACTGAATGGAAGTCTACGATGCCTAAATTGCGTAAATGATCACAAAAGCAATGAGGTAGAAACTGAATGCCAACCTTTTAAAACCAAACAAAAAATCACGGAAAGACCATGAATTTATCACGAATGCACAAAGCAAGGCTAGCGGCTATATTTAACGATTTCGTGTCGTCGATGAGGCCAAAACCAAAGCTGAACTAAAACAAGTCTTCAATGATAGACGCAAAAAATCGCCACAAATCAATCCAATCATGCAATAAATCTTAACACTCGTAGAAACTGTATGCAAATGTGTCGCAGAAAAATTAAGGTCATTGTCGCAAAAGTGGCAGTGACGCAAACTGGTTAATCGTAGGTATGAACTAATATACGTCTTTTTTAAACAGTTTGTAAAAACAATATAATGACTATCCATATCAATGATTAAAATAAACGTTTATCAAAATACACACAATACAATGATGGACGATCTGGAAAGAAGCTATTATTCGATTTATCAAAGCCTATTTTTAATTACATCAGTATCAAACCCTGATGCATTTTCAATCAGTCATTTAAGATAATATCAGCATCGTTGAGGATTTATTATTCATTCTTGTGCCATAAATGCTCATCAAACGCAGAGAATCTCCATAAAATATTCTCATGGGATTAAAACGTTTTTAATGTAAAGGTTTCTTATCGCTTTCCATACACAACATAACAAGGATCTATGAGTTGCAAATTTATTATCATTATTAAATTGAATGATGAATTTATTATTCTAGCATGGCTGAATTTGCATATTATCGCATTTATATAGATCGAGTGCTGTTCAGATGCATTCCTTTCTGAGACACTCTTTCAAACATCAGTCAATACAAACATATTCGATTTTTATGCATTGATATTAAATAATTTAGTTATAAATAAAATACAGTCCTGGCAGTCATCTTTAGGTATCTGTAGATCCATAGAATGATCGAAAAAAAATATCATTCTCAATGGATAACATGTGAAGCGCATGTATTGCATTAAATGCAATTATCTTCACTCTGTTTGGCTCAAATAGGATTTAAATACATAAAGGATGCTTTTTCATTTGAAATATGTTAGAATGGTCCCCAAAATGTACAGCTTTTTAAATTGTACATAGGGTAATAAAAATATTTTAAATAGGAATGATACAAAATGGTTCAGATTTCTAGTGCTTCGAACACTATGGACACAAAACCATCCTCTCACATGATCCTCCCATAGATTAATTGTGAGTGTAGCTTTGGCTACTTTAATGCATGGTGTGGTCGTCCTAGCAATTAGTTGTGCACTTTGGAATTGATGCACATACATCAACAGTGCTTATTTGTGCGCCTGCACAAATCCGTTCTAACGTACCCCAAAGAGGATGAACAGGAATTAAATACGAATAAATATCGATCGGTCTATTTGTTTATACATTTTAGGTATATATCGATTAAGTTCATGGCGGTCGTGTCGGTGTTGGTGCCGATCGATGGGCAGGCGAGCAGCGTGCCGCCGCCCGCTTGGGGTCCCAAGGGACCGGAGTTCTGTTCCCGGGGGACCCGCCCTGCTATCCTCCGACAGTATTTCCGTGTTTATTTTCTGTTTCAATGGCGACCGATACTCCATCCCATTTTTCTTTTTTAAACTATGAATACACATACCGCATAGAGTTGAATAGAATTCGATAACAATTAAGGTCAGCTTTTTAAAACTACCCCGACGTTCAAAACAAAATTACTTAAATTTAAAAAAATAATAATATCTTTAAATATGACTGCTCTGTGCATTCAATTTTAATCTGTACAGTCCAAATTGGCATTACAATCGTAGAGAGGTTCCATACCAAATTTTGCATGTTTATTACAATTATAAATAAATATAATGCACATATTAGTAATTATAAATCATTTGAAATTGATACTCGATTTCTATCTACAAACTCACCAGACAAAGTGTTATCAATATGAATATTATACCTGTCAAACTACTGATAACAACGCGCTCGTTCTTTATTAAACGTCAATTTTTTATATTGATTACAAGACATATTAAGCATTTCGTTCTAATCATTTTTGAAGTGCAACAAGCAACAAATTGACTTGATCGTCACGAAAAATGAAACTCCAACAAATTAGTCGGAAAAATAAGAAGAATCGTTTGGAAAAACTATACATTGCATAAAATAACCGCTAGACCTGTAGCTTCCCTATTTTATTATATAATACACAAACACAGCCTATTCTTTTAGAGATAACTTACCAATAAAGAGTCTTGCATATTTTTAATCATAGAGACATCCGTTGTGTGTGATTTTTATATCCAGATATCAAATAAAAGGCATATATCTAATAGAATGAATTTATCTTTTGTAATTCACGCATGCATTTAAAAAGAAGTCACTTCAGCAATAAGTATACCTTGTAGCAAATATCTAATAATTTGCAACCTACTTTGTACTCTACAAATATTACAATATATAAATAAGGGTGAATTTCATGTAAATATGGATGCAGCCAAATATAAAAATCACCAAATCCGAATTCTTCAAGCAACATGCCAATTGATTACATACTTTATTAATCCATTTATTGCTATAATGTATGGCTTTGATAACTTATCATTGACTGATTGAATATTAACCCTTTGCAGTCCTATGTCGAATCTGATTCGACATCGATCGGATCGGATATACAAAATTATTTTTTTCTTAAAAATGTCTTAAATATTTAGGGACCTACTGGAACTTTTTTTTAAGGCCGCAAAAGGTTAACATTTATTGTGGGACGAACATTTTAAACAAACAGCAAACTCTACAAAAAAAATCCAAGAAATTACACGTCGCCAGACAAAGAAATCCAGTGGTGTCAGGTCTGAAAACCGTGCGAGCCACGGAATAGGGGAGATTCTCAAGCAAAGAAATCCAATGGTGTCAAGGCTGGAAATCGTGAGAGCCCACAAAATAAATCCTAATTGTAGGAATAGGAAAGGTGGCCAATTTGAACAAATTTCGTAAATAAATTTAATAAAAACATTATAAATATTTTAAAAAAATTTAACCCTGACCCTGACAAACTGGTACCTCTTCAAGTTTAACAACTTATCGAATGATTTGTATGACAAGTAGCATATCGTTGGAAAGGATATAATCTAGAGAATTTTTTGAAACTAAACTAAGTTCAAAATAGTTGTTAGTTTTTTATTGAAAGAATTTAGAATTTGAAATTCGTTTGTGCATTTTATGTGACTTTGGAAGCTCAGAAGTATTTTTTTTAAACCAATTGCATAAAACAACGATTTATTTATATCAAAAATACATTGCAAAATACAAAAACAGTTATTTTGTGCTATTAAAACCACAGATTAAAACAGTCGTTTTAAATGTGAAATTTTGGGATTTTTTTTAAAATGTTGAAAAATTATATATTTCGACAACCTTGACATTTAGGACATAGGGCTTATATGTGAAATGTAGAAAAAGGCCCCTCTACCCCAATACAATAATATTGTTATATATTGGTCCATTGGTTAAAAAGAGATGCTTAAAGAATATAAAATGGCAATTACTCACAAATTAGCATAAACGTTCAAAATTTATTAATATTAATCATTAATTGTGGAAGCATGTTGAGAATTCATTTCACCAAATTTGGATCTGGAATCCATTTTTTTATTATATAAAGCAAATTTGCTACTTCCTTAGGTTCTTGTAGGTACACGTGCAAACTCTATAGAGGAGAAATAAGGAAAATCCCCAAAGACGTCGTAGACTGAAATTCCCCAGGCACAGTGCGAAAGAAACAGTGAGACCAAAATTTTTGCTTGGTTCGGTAAAACCCGTGTATGTGTGTCTTTGCGACAGAGTAAATTTAATATAACGAAGAAAATGTAACTCTCATTGCTAATCCATTGATCCATAGCCATCATCGTCGTATGAAACCCTCAATTTAACGATTAATTTCAGCAAGTCGTATTAGAGGAGGTCATCATTGGCCGTGTGAATATTTTAATTTGGGATTGAAAAACTTCAAAAATAAGTTCGGTTAAACATCCACCATCACGGAACTGAGCCTCTGTCATTAATATTGGTCGTTGCCTCTTTAGTGACCTGATACATCAATGACAGTGGAGGCACCGGCGGTGGCACCGACAAATTTGTTGGTTCACCAAGCCTCATTTTATTCGTTATATGAGACTAAAGAGCGATTCAATTTTTTTTTTATAAATAAAAGCTAAATGCTAATAGAAGAACATTGAGCATTTATGCTGGAATGAAGCAAAAATGTCTAATATGGGACTGTCCATTAAAATTGCTAAAGATGCATCCGATTCCGAACACAACTTTTATCAACTAAATCAGCTCTGTGTAAAAATTTTAACAACTATTTTATAAAGCTAAAAAATACATTATAAACTGATTATATGAATGATTAAATTATAGATAATTTGCTGATCTATATCAAAATATCTTGATTAGATTATCGTCCTTGCTGAAATATTTACGACATATGTTGATGGTTTCAAGGTACAGCATTTGAATTTATTATCCTTATCGGCTACCAATGTAATAGACTATATTTAAACATATGTTGCTTTGAATGCAAGACAAAAACAATGTCATTTTTGTATCGATTAGTGGCAATAGATCATAAATAATGAATCTGTTAATTTTTGGACTTTAATTAATTGATTTAAGAGCATACCGAAAAGCTTTTTGACTACAGAACAAATTCTCACAATGAAATTGGCATTTGAATCAAATTGATGTCTGAAAGGCAACCCATTGAGCTACAAATTGGTGATCTTTTTTGGTATCATTACCCCATTCAAATATGGAAAACTGCAATTCAATATTCATATTTGCATCGACATGCCCATCGACTGTATTCTTGCTTAGAATTAATTATTGATGTGAACCAACTCTTAAACACAAACATATCTCATAAAAATTAAAACACAAATCCAAAAATCTCATTATTTTAATTTTATATATACTAAAATATTCCTAAAAGCAAACTTTCCATACAAGTTTACTAAATCATTTTTTTCTTAACTGAACAATATGAACCCAAATATTAATATAAGCATTTAAATACCTGGTAAAATATAAATCCTTTCGAATCCTAAAAATAAAGTACTTATATGTCATTAATATTAAGCTTTGAAGTGAATGTTGTCGTTTAAACAGGAATTTTATACGGGAATAGTTTTATAGAAAAACTTTTCCCTAACGCAGATCTAAGCAACTGCCGCCAAGTCCCAAGTGCAAGTGCTTCGATTCTAAAATCCGCCAAAATATATCATTTTTGTGTTTGATTACTTCCAATAGTCTTCGAAAAATTAATTTCAAAAAATTGAAATCTCTAAATATATAATGAGAAAATTATCCTCAAACAATAATTTAGATTTCAACAACAACATACCACTGTAGAATAAGCAAATAGAATCTTCTACGAAATTTATAAAAACGACATAAAATAGATCTGACCCTCTTTTCGCACGGCTTTGTTTGCACGACTTTGAAATAACACGGTTAAGAAAATATACAGATATTTTTCACACTTTGTCTTTACTGCGTCATATTAATATATGTTAACTTGAACATGCGTCGGTCAGAATATTGTACATTTATAACTTTTTTGAGTATGTATCTTATGTGATTTATAAAACTATTTTATGTACATGTAAATAATAAACACACGTTCAATTTATTTGAGTTAAAAATGTTCATATTTTGAGATTTTAAACAATATTTGCACGGTAGTCTTTGGAACATATACCTTGTGAATGTTACAGAAGTATTTGACAAAATACGATTCCCGGATTTCCTTTTCGAAGTCCAAAAATGATATACAATCCAATAAGAATCCAGCAAAAATGTATATCACTGTTTCTGGATCGTCAAATCTCGTCTTCATAATAGATTGATTCTAATGAAAAAAATTGGGGTCCTGGAAATCCAACACGAAGCTTCAGGGTTTGCAGGAGCAGTGGTGAATCAGGTTTTTAAAAAAACCGGGCTCCATGTGGACAAATGTTTTAAATAATATCATACACTGATAAAATATTAGAAAGACCAGAATTAAATCACGCATTTTACGACCGTCGTTCCTAATAATGATGGAAATTATATTTTATACAAATGTATAACAAGTTTAAAAAATGCGTGATTTCTTTCCGGTTCCTCTTAATATATGTAATATTTTAGAAATATGAAATGATGTTATTAACAAAAAATACTATTTTAATAAATAATAATTACGAAATGTGATTTTTTTGTTGCAAATATTTAAGGGCCTGCTAAAACTATTTTTAAGATCGCATTGGATTTAAGGATGGTTTGTATAAAAAATAAGATTTAATAAAAAAATAATAATTCAATAGCCGACTAGTATTAATCAGCTTATGGAAAAATAGGATACTGTTGCAATAACTGAGGGTAGTTATGATCAAAATTGAATCGATACAAACTTATACTTTTTCGATTTACATTATTCATATCGTCCATTTATCTCCTTGTTGGAACTGCTTTTCTTCGATTTGCGTAGAATGCGGATTTCCGACAAAATTCAAAGAGGCCCATAGATCTGCGCAGTCGAGTCCTGTGCATTATTATTTAGAAAATATTCATAATATCTTAATTGAAATTGTTGGGCAGGTTAAAGGGTAGCGCCTGAATAAATAAACACGAGTCTGAGGGGAAAGTACTTTGTGATAATTAGTGGGAAAGCGCGGGTGTCCTGGCTGGGGCAGCGTGACGTCACGTCCTGGCATTTTTAGTGCGGGGCCGCTGCGGGGCGCGGGCCCGGGGCCCCCTGGGGCGACTCCCCAGGGACGCGCCCCTCCCCGACGGACACGGCCGCGCATAAAGGTTTAAGTGTCTTCCCTTTTGAATTTAAAACGGACACCGTATGTACGGTCAAAAGTTCAAAGCACTGCGGGAAACAGCTCACTTATGCCTTCCAAAGGTAGCATATTCAATGTAAATCTATTCCGAGGAAGTAAAATCTACACTCGCTAAATCTTAAAACTATACACATGTTTTGGCGACTCAAATGGCATAATCATTTTCGGCTTTAAGCAAGCTGGAATAACATAAGTTAATCTATTTCATTTCTACAAAATTTTCAAAAAATAGAGATCAGCATCGGATTAAGTACAATCATTTAATTCATATTATTAAATAGAAGGCAAACGAATTCTATACAATAATTTGTTAAAGATTCATTGACCATGAAAAGACATTCAATACAGTTGAACATCAGTATTACATCAATAACCAAATTTTCTGTTTTTATCAATAAAAACCAACCAAACAACGTGCAAATCATATTTCAAATTGATCATATAAATTATGTATAAATCACTAAACTAAATATGAATTGATAAATCAAAATACACATGCATTTGAAGACATATCAATTATCTGGTTTAGGATGCAATCAATCCAATATATAAAATTCTTCTTATATAGATAACTAATCATTTGTGACTGGTTCAAAATGAAGAATTTATATTCTATTTTGACTAGAATATGGAAATAAATAAGGATGAATATGATATAAGCTTGGAAGTGATTGAAAATTATGACCATCAAACACAACACATTTGAATCCATCAAAGGATATGCTAACAAATTCATAAATTCTATTTAAAAAAATATATTTTGATAACACATGCATCTTTTAGACAAAGACCACAAAGAAGTAGTAAAAAATCGAAGCCTTAATTCAAATTCTAAATTTGTTAATAGTAATTGATATATTTTCATAGCGATGAAGTATTTTTATAGCACTAACGAACCAGAAGCTATAGCTGTTATTGATACAAATTCGCTATAGATAGTTTGTATTCAATGCCGGTACGTCGATTAAACCTTATTGAGAACTTCTCAGTCCCGAAGGATTTGAACAAGATCATATTATCGATGTGCATAAAATCTTGCAACGAACGATTGCATATAATTTATACGATTTTATTTAAATAATGGTTCAATTGGTAAATCGTCGATAATTTTGTTTGGAATTTGAATTATGGTTACGCCCACTCTTATGAAATTATTAAAAAATGCATTCAAACTTTGTGCAGTGTTTATTTGCATCAATGTAAATGAAAGAGCACGTGGTGTTATCCAATTGATATTTGTGTACTTTCCTATGATAAATTTGAATCGATTTTGTTGTTGTTTTCGATTAAATGCATCGTCTGCGGCGTGTTTTTATATTAATGATTTGTTTTGCAAATTTATGTTTTAAAAAAATGATCAAAACTCACGTTTGAGAGACCTTGGCTTAGCCTGTTTCCGACGGGACATACCGCCCACTTCGTCACCCACGTGTTTGTCAAATGTCACTCAATCAAATAATACATTTACTCATCGATTCGCCGATGTTATCAACGCACTGAAGATATGTTTACGAAAAGGGACGAAGAGTTCCACCATCGAACGCCAAGTGCGGACCGGACAGTTCGAGGCGGCGGGACTAAATTTGAAAATTGGCGCGCAATTGGATTAGTTTAGTCGTGTCGGAAGTCACGTGCTGCACATCCCCTGGCGGCGGGGATGCGGCCGGCGACGCGGCCATTGGCAAACTGAAGACTTTGGCGCCCAACAAGTGGGCCCGGGCTGAATGCGCAGCCGCCCCTGCGCCCCTACGCCCCTGTGCCCCCGCACCCCTGCGCCCCTGCGCCCACACCGACTCCTCCAAATTCACTATCACTCGAGACTAGGGGACAAACGCTTCTTAACTATCCTCCTAAGTGACGAACTAACTCCCAACTTTCCATATTTGTATTCATGGCGCCAGATCACTCCAAATGAAAATGCAGGGCCGCAATATGCGACCCACATTGCACTAAAATTGTTCAAATTGTACTGAAAACACTTTATAATACTAATCATACTGAACGCGGTCAAAATTGTACAATTTAAAATATTTTTTTTATATTTTTTTATATTATTTCAATTTTTGTTACTTTCTAACTTATTTTTTCCTGCGCTTTGGACCTAAAATACGCATTGTGTGAAGTGGTTTTAAAGAGCCCATATTTGTCAAAATATATTACACTCTAACCTCTTTTTATGCGACTATTTTTTGTGCGATTTCAAAGTTATGCGGTTTTTTTTCAATTTCATAAAGAGTGCGTATCGATATATTTTGGATAAAATAGGAAATAAATTATCAACACTAACCTAATGAAATATTTTAAAGCGTTTTTCTCGAAACTATTTTTTCCAACACGGTTGACATCATATCTGAAGTTTTAATTAATTAATTTACTTCAAACTGAGTACAAATCTTTTCTATATAACCCTATATTATTCCTACCTGATTTATGTCAAAATTTATTTTTGGAGTATTTAAAAAAAAATAAAACCATGACAAAATAAGACCAAAAAATGACTTGACTGATTTTTTTTTTAATTTGTTATTTAATTTTTTTAAGTTAGGAATGATGCAAGACACCTTTAAATGTTACCAAAAATGTTATTTTTTAATTGCCTTATTGTTTTCCTGTTTTTTTTTAATGAACTTTTTTTATGCGATTTTTTATATATTTTATATAGCTGTTTCAAAGTTATGCGATTTATAAAATCCATGGAATGCATCTTCACTTTTTCTATATACGTCATAGTTTTTTTTGTGCGATTTTCCGCAGAACGCACCTACCGCACAAAAAAAGGTTAAAGTATATATACAATATTATTTATTAAACGAAAGGATATTGATTTGATGCTTATTAATTGGAAGTTTGAGATTCCCACAATGGAATACACAGCACTAGAAAACATTGAAATCTGGGAGTTCCAGTCTGGATACATTATAAATATATAGGAAGAGATAAACTAAACAAAATGCATGACTTAAGATTGCAAGCTGAAACTTGGACTGAAGTAAAGATTATATTTATTATCAGATTAATATAATCAAACAAATTCTGCATAAAAACGATGAAGATTTCATATTGTATTAATATAACACAAAATCAAACAAACTCTTTCGTGTATATCGTGTATCGAACCGATATAACCGATATTTTCGCATCAGTTCGGTTTCGGTATTCGTTCCGGCAAAATTACTGTTTTACCAGTTATCGATTTTCTGTTCATTTCTGCTTGGAAACCTCACTTATGTTACTTATCAATCAACTGATTTAGCTATTTCACATCTATGAAATTATTTAGGACAATCAAAATAGCTACAAGCCCAACATGAATCTAATTATTGATGAGCAACTATTCACTACAAAAAAGAGATATAAATTTACGCAATACATACAAAGTAAGCATGATTAATTTAGCATCAAATACTAACAAAATGATATATAAGACAGTTGCGTATTTTAATAAAACCAAATTTAGTGTCGATATCACCAAAAAAATAACAAAAAGCCACAGCGTCAAATTCAAAACCTATACAAATATCAAAGCCTATACAAATATTTTCAAAGCCCTTGATTTTGCCAATTCCAGCTTATCAGCACTTGCTTGCTCTACTAGCTTGAAAACCAGCCTCGTGTGCACCGGGCATTAGTCTGCCGTTTACATATATACTCCCCAAGCATTTGCTTCATAATGCCAACACCCCCCTTTGTGCTCGTTGTAAAATAACATTATCTGTGGCTTTTGGGACTTTCCAACAACTTCGGAATCATAATGGACAGTTGACAATGATATAACAGCTTTTGATTTTTTCGAAACGTATAAAACAGCTGCAAAATTGTCTGTAAATCCGAACGCGGATGAATATATTGGACGACGACATTTTAGCAAAAAATTTTTTGGAATACATTTTTTATTCCGGTAGATAGTATCAACAAAAGCAAGCCCTGCCTTATGAAGTTTTTCTAAGATATAGAAAGCTATGAAATAGTTGTCAGCAATAACTCTCCTCGCACTTCCTTTGTACTTGCCAATTAATTCCAGTTTTTACCTAAGTTGACTACTATCTGACCTCTTTCTTCTTTTCCAGTATACAGAATACTTTTACAAGGATATCCATTTCCTGAATCATAGACCCACCATCTGGTTTTTATAGACATATAATGCAAAAACATTTTCTGCAGCATAGATAAAAGAAAAATATCATACTAAATATAGGTTTTTTTCAAACATATGGTGTGAAAGGATTTCTTACTACATAGATAACAATGCAGGTCAACATTATAAAATATTTTATAGATCGAAAGGATAAAAATTTCTTTAGAGAACATGAAGAAAAACGTGATTTCTCATACAAATTCTATGAAAAAAATATGGGTCTGGCCATAACACTTTCATTGACTCTAGGTATTTAAATAGAAATATCATTTTTTCTCAAAACTGAAGGATCTAATTTAATTTTAAACTCTATAAAACTCTTCAATGATCAAGGTCAAAGAGCTTTGGTAAGATCTAAGCATAGCTACTATTAAAAAAACTCATCACAAAAGCAAAATGGTCTGGCCAGATCATCTTATCGACAGAAAGGTTAAACCTGCTAAAATGTTTTCCTCAGTCAGATTTGGATTTGAATCTACTCATCTACTTTAATTATCTTCATTTTAGGGTTTGTGTCTATGTACTTATGCAGAAGATTTCTTCCAATCATATAGTCTAGAAATCACAATAATAAATTAGGGTAAAAAATAAAAATAAGAGCATTCAATCTAATAAACTAATATCATTTACAAATTAATCATTGATATTTTTTTTGGTCAAACTATTTCTATACTATAAAAAAATTGCATTAATTTCTACAAAGCTAATTTTTATATCAATTAGTGTTTAAAAAATGTAAATCAGGAAAGTTATAGTCTACCAAGCTTTCAACATTGCGGGCATTAATAACAATTTTCGAAACCTGAATTATTGTATATACCGGCATTAAATTCAAATTTACACAGCTGCTTTTTTGTTTACAAGTATTTTACGTTATTTATTGTTGAATAAACGTCGTCTACTTTCGATACAAGATGGCTAGGGCTAGGAAATGATAGGGATAGGAATAAAAAAAAACAACTTAGATTCACATATGATAGAATAAGATTATTTTAATGAGAATTTTCAAATAATGACCTATGTATTCAATTCAAATCATTTTATTTAATAACTATATTACGTTTTAATTTATAGAATCGTTTTGGAGCACCAATTACCTTAAAACCCTTTGATTACACGAAGTCATGAAGCATAACATTCTAAAAATATCCATTAAAATAAACACATAAAAGAATATACGTCCTGTTGAATGCTAAAAATGTTTAACCTTTTGTGGAGTTAAGACGCGTATTTGCGCTCGAATTCCAATGATTCAAAATGAGCATTCTTATTCGTTGAGCTCAGAGGCAAATAGAATATTTTGCGTACATCGTACGATAGTATAAATCGACAAATTTATCGACTGATAATGATAACCCAAATGAATCGATTTTAAGTGAATTGTTTGTGTTTACGCGAATAAATGAACGAATGTTGTGTGCTATCGACAGTGTTTATTTATTTACATACAAACTTCATACACGATGCGGTGATCTTGACGGATAAGTGGATTTGTACAGATGATAAGTGGCGGACATACGAATTTGGATAAAAATCTATTAATAAATAACTGAACCTGCGATTAAAAAAATAATATGATGATTATGTATTTTATTTTGCGAAATCATTATGGTTGGATATTTAAAAACAAATTGACATGGTTAAAAAAATATATATCTTCGTATCTTAATCGAAATAATTCCACTGATTAACTTAATTATTTTTTATAATCTTTTAATATGTGTAATTTCAATGTGGATTTTGACATTGAGCATTTAATTTTTTTAGGGTCTATATTATAAATATATCACATAATAATTTATATATAAAAATGTATTTTTTTCAAGTTTCGCATATTTTATGCTATTATATTTTAATTAAATACAAAATACAATTTTGAATATAAAATGCTATTTTTTAAATGACATCTGATGCATTTTAAAAAATATTTTCTGACAAATAACTATTTAAGCCGTGAAGAATATATTTTTTTAATAAATATTATTTTAACAACTATTTTTCTACCATATAATATATTTTAACATTATTTAAAACGACATTACTGTAAATAACGACAAAAAAATAAACATCTGATGAGAAAAAAATATACTGTTATGGCCAAATCTTCATAGAAAAAAGAATTTTAACGTCAGGTGACAGCGAATGAGCGAGTAGACAGTCGAAGCGCGAGTTGTGTTGTGTATGCCCTTGGAATGGATTTGCCTGTCGAGGTTAATTTGCTTAAAAATATATTCTCTAAAATTAGATCCATACCTTTTAAATTGATACGTATGTAAATTTAATTAATCAACTTCTAATGAGTAAATTTACCAAAATATAAATTAAAAAATAATCAAAGGCTCAATTTATTAGTGCATTTTGTGCAATTATTTGTTGTTCATTTGTTCTTTCTTTCATACCTGTTGAGAATTTATTTTTATTATTGTCAACATTTGCATTGATCATTTAATGTTTTAAAAAAATCATCAAATCAACGTTTTATAGATAAAATTACGTATATATTTATTTATATTGTATCAATGACAAATTGTGTTGAAATATGTATATTTATTAAATGTCTGTTTTTATCGTAACGCGTAGAATTTTTAAAAATATTCCAGCGTCCCGAATCAAAGACTCTAAAATTATTAGTAATGAATTTCTTTGAAAACCTTAATAGATATATCATTTAAAAAATCTTCTTTGTTATTTAATCGTATAACATCCTACTTATTTATACTGACTATATTGGAATTAATAAATGATGTTTTCAAACATTTTTGAAATAAATTAATGATATAAACGTGAAAGTTGTAAAATTGTCTTATTATATGTTAATTTTTCGTATACTATAGGTTTTAATAAAATTTTATAGACTCTTATCTTACAATGCTAATTATTTTATAAGTTTATTCGAGCAGGTGATCAAAATTCTCTTTGTTTTGTCAACTCAGAGTGATGATGTAAATTTTTTCTAAAGACACACTGTAACAATGGTATTCTTATATAAACAATTATATTTTTTCTTAGATAAGATAATTTTAAATGCACAAAAAACACTATTCACTTTTACTAAATCAATATAGTTTTAAAAGATTCAAATAACTGACGCAACTTCCTAAAAATTACATCTAGCATATTATCATTCATACTTTCAGACACTTATCGCTAGTCTCTTATTTTATAGAATACCAATTAATGATGAAATGATATATTTTTCAGGTGTTAATATATTTATTCAAGTATCTTCCTCATGGAGATCGAGTGGCAGCGGGACAAACGTGCCGCATCTGGCATGAAGCCGCTAGTGACAACTCTTTCCAAAATAAGCAACGGATATGCTTCACCAAAAATGTTATTCACGAAAACTCCTTAACTGATGTTTTCAACTCGCAAGGCTGCCAAAAATTCACCAGCTACAAATTTCGAGAAATTGATCTGGAAAACAAACTATCAAAATTCTGGGAACAAAATGGTATTTATATTAAATGCCTGGATTTTGACGAATGTGAAATGCGTGAAAAGATGTTCATTCATATTTTAAACTCTTGTCCTAATTTGGAATCACTTTCTCTCTCAAATTGTAGAGAACTGTTTATGTCGGCTAGTCTTTTAGACGACGATCTCAAGAATTTATGTCGAGACAGCCTCACAAATCTTAAGAAATTAAACTTGTCTAAAAATCGCTATCTCTCAGACGCGTTGTTTAGTCGATTTATTGCCACTACTGAATCGCTGGAGGAACTTGATCTATCGGAATGTCCTATATCTTTCCATTCGGGACTTCACAAAAAGTTTTATCCCTCCGGTGTACAAAACGACGATGGAAATAGCTTTCCGTCCGAAAGTATACTCACATTTCCGTATATTTACAAATTTTTCAAGAACAAAGGCAGCTCATTAAAAAAATTATGCTTTAATAATACTCTATTTGATGGCTCCGCATTGACAAAAATATCCGAATTACCCCATTTGAAAATTACCTCGTTTCAAGCCTATGGTTGTGATCAATTAAATAAAGATGGAATCTATTCGCTCACGTCAAAACAAATAAATTTAGTAGAATTAAATTTGGGCATGTGCTCTAGAGTAACAGATGACATACTCGAAAATATTTGCAAAAATTTAGTAAACCTCAAGTCTCTCAATATAAGAAAGTGTAATATGGTGACCAACACTGGAGCAGTCGAGTTATATAATCTCAAGAATTTACAGCACCTCGACATTTCCCAATGCAATCTTATTACATCGGAAGGTCTGAAAAATGGCATATGTAAAGAGGAAAACACAATCATGACCGAATTAAATATATCTGCACTCAATCTTGAAGAATATATAATAATACTTATATCAGAAAATTTACCTAATTTGAAATGCCTGAATATGAATTTATGCTTTACGTCCGTAACTGATAATTCAATTCAAGCCGTATTCAAGAATTTACTGCAGCTAAATACACTGTGTATAAGCTCTTGTGACGAGGTTTCAGACGCTGGCTTAACGGGAATGGGAATGGGCAAACAGAGCAATACTTCACAAGAAAGCACGCCCGTTAACGGTTTAACCTCGACCGAAACATACCATCGTATATCTCTACGTTCTCGCGCCGAAGAAGAAATTGTTAAGGACGCTCAAAGAAAGAAAAACGTCAGATCAATGTGTGAAAATTATGACGGAGAGATGGTGCACGGCTATTCATTGGCGAGACTGAAAAGCCTTCAATATTTAGATCTCAGCGGCTGCAACAAGATTACCGACGTGAGCCTGATTTATGCATTCAATAGCAAGGAATTGAAGTCGTTGTTTTTAAACAACTGCCAACAAATTACATACGAAGGACTGGGCCCACTATCTAATACTTGTCCGAGTCTAGAAATACTAGAGCTGATCAATTGCAATAATGCGTGTGATAAAGCTATCAAAGAAGTTGTCAAAAATCTTCACCGATTAAAGACGCTGCTTCTACGAGTAAGTAACATGTTTTTATTTAATATTTTTAAACGCATCATTCGTTGTCGTCTTATGATTGTCTTTATTTTTTCAGGGTTGTAACCAAATCACCGATGAATCAATCAAAGCCATTTTATCCGAATGCAAGTCGTTGAAGATATTGGATATTCAATCGTGTCGTAATATTTCGCCAGAACTTGCAAATTCTTTGTATTACTTGCCGACGTTACACACGTTGCATGTTTCAAAACCGGGTCCGTATATTATAAATGAAAAGAAAATTCCTAAAGCACCCCCTCAGCCTAAATTCAAAATATTCCGCAGAATATTTTAAATCTTTCTTTCATCCCGTTCGTGATATTTTTACATAAGATTATTCTATCTTATCTATGATTCATGATTAGATTGTAATTAAAGAAAAACAATAGGTTGTTGATCTTATTATTTATGTTATCTTTGACATTATCTTGTGATCTTCATTCATGATTTTATGAAAGTTTATATCATTTTAATTTCTTTAACTTAACAAATGTAATAAGTTTGCCATAACGACGCTTTTATATTCATGTATTAAATGACAATGAAATCATATTGTAATTATAAATGCAAATTACTTTAAAACCATCTGATGACTAAAACGATTGCGTAACTGCAAACTTTGCTATGTAAAAACAATACTATTTTTGTGATCAATATTCTAAAGCACATATAATGCATCTATACGCATTTATAGTGTATGATTATTAAAAAAATAAAGACAACAATATTTTCCACCAATTGTAAAATTAAAACAACGCACCCGATCAGTCTTCTTTGGACAACTTCGTTTTGTAATGAGAGATCGTAATCATTCTGTAGAGGTGCTCATTCGTCATGTCAGCGGTCCGAAAAGCGGACCGATTGGACACACAGACCTTGTGACCACTCTGTCTTCTTTGAAGGCTTTTTGCGGTATTTTCAACGATCTGTACGATCACGGAATCTCCCTCAGAGGCTAACTTTTTTTTAATTGAGGGAGGGGGCGCATGTTAGATAATTGCCACAGGCACTTCATACCCTCGTTACAGCTCTGAGTGCCTGCCAATACTAATGCCCCGCATAATAATGAAACAGTGTTAAATGGGATCTTACTGTATATAATTAAACCTTAATGCAACTTAATCTTTTTTTTAAATATAATTTATATAATATTTTAGCTTTTAAAAAAATATTTATTAATAATTTACTGTTTATGAAATCATACATAAGAAAATAAAAGTAGGTATTTCATCTGTGAATGCTTATTGAAATGATGTTTTAGTTGTGTTTAAAAGAACATCGTGATTTTTAAATAATAAAAGTATTTATTCACAGTTGATTTTAAATATTTTTCACTAATTTTTGATCAATCTAAATAATGTAATATAAACTTTAACTATTTGGTGATGTTTTTTCATCCCTCGCCTTTGCAGGATTTTGACATGATCAAGTCTACTTTATTCAATTGAAAATTAAATACTACAATTTAAGCACTTATTTCATTAATTAATTATAAATCATACAATTCTGAAACATTTTCTCATATAAAACTGATGCTGTATTCAAAGAGTCTCATTATTCAAAACTATCATGCATATTTTTCTACTTATTTTATATAAATGTGCATTAAAAATGTAATTTAAATAAATTTTTTATTATGCTAAGATATCAATGTTAACATCATTCTATGTAATCCTTAGATTATACTGTTACGCATGCCATATGACATGAATTAATTGTGTTCTATTAATGTTTGCGGTACATTTGTGTTGCTATTATTTTATTTCACCAACGAACCTCTATGTAATACGGTGATATCAGATAAATTAATTTATGACTGAATTACAAAGATGCTGTAGTTTATTGATATATGACGTTAATTTTATTTATATCTGTAAAAAATATCAACATATTTTTCATTTAATCAAAATTTACGCACGACACGGCACTTTCGTGTGGGATATTTTACACAGGAACTTTTTATTTGTTTCACAATTTATTATTTGTAAAGCGAGATTTTAATCTCTCGTATATAAAAAAAAATCCTGCAAAAGATATGTTAATAGGATTATGTTTTTCTTTAAAAAATGTTGGCATTAAAAAGATATATGTTTGTGTTATATAAAAAAGAAATAACTTATAGTTGTATCATCATCAACATAGTGCGACCACAAACAGTCCACTGCAGAATTATGGACCTCTTCAATATCCATTCACGGGAAGGGGTTACATCCAATTCATCTGTATCATACATTCACCTCGTCGTTTGCTCGATATTGAAGGTAGCATGATCTCCGAGTTTCATTTAGAATGCTCACCCAGCCGGCCATCCGAATGAAAGTGTCGAAGGGTGCTTTCGCGACCGTCTCGATAGGAAGTGTGGGAAATTTCCAGTCCCCCAGTGCTGCGGCAAAATGCATAATTGTACTGAGATATAAATATGAAATTTGATGCTGCTAAAACTATACAAGGCACATTTTATAGAGACAATATTAAGTTATTAGGAGTATTGTGCAATATATTTTAACATGTGTGTATTTAATACAAAGTATTATGCCTCATTCTAGTTCCTTCGTTAAAAACTTGTCCACGTTTATTGTAATCTGCTGAATTTTTTCCATTTTATTTTTCATTAAAAATGAAATATTGTGGACGGGTTTTTTTTCTGTCTCAAAGACATCGTATGTGATAATCGTTTGTAGTGAATTTATTTTGTGCATGTGAATAAGGAATTAAAGCCTCTTCGCGTGCATGTGCGTAGTGATTTTTTTATAAGTATACATTTATTGCTGAAATATATTTATAATATGATAATCGAGTTAATGCTGGTTCGTTAACTTCTCTAATTTTTTATAACAAATACATTTATAGAAAATGCTAAGTATGTAGGCGTTGTGTAACTTTAATGAAGCAATAAAATTTACAATTATTGAAAATATTAACAAAAACTAACAGTAATTCATTGACAATGTAATACTTTAATGTGTTGTAGTAAAAAAGTTATAACTAACTGTAGTTTTATTTATAAATCCTCATATTCTTCACTGTATTTACAATATGTCATCTTTTGTGTTTCAATTGGGCTACATTTATAGCCATTAGGGATTCTGTATCGAGACGTCTCAGGACTTTCAAAGTAGAAGTCCCGGAACTCGAAACTTTGTGATTTAAAATGTGTCTAATACATTTTTATGCCCCCGAAACCCTCGAAATAGCAACAGCTGGGACCAATTGATTCGTAGAAACATTCAGAAGGATTAAATGAAAGATCAATATTTTGTAAATACAATATCAGTTTGTCTCCTAACTTGGAGCTAGTTCATGCTGTTTTTGTGTCCTTTTCCCCATCTTCCTTTTTTAACCTGTTAAATGCCAACGACGCACCGACGCGTCGCATTTGTACGCGCTCTGGCAGTTAAAAGGTTAATAATTTGGCTTACACATCTATATGCCAATATATTTTTGGCCTGCAATAGAATCCTTGATTAAAATTAATTTCCACACAAAATAATTTTATTTTATTGCAATTTTTATTTCTCTAAATATAATTTTAATAAACCAATTTTTGATGGCTGACGAAGACATTTGGGCGAATTAATTAATTTTATATCATTTATTAAAATTAATTTTCCGAACATATTTTCAAATTATAAATAAGGCAAATTTATTGCATTATTTTAATTTTATTTAACAACCAAATAATATCCGTATTCTCAAAATGTATCCTTGATAAAAAGCATGGTGATGTATGAAAAGTGTCAATTCATCCCTTGATGGGCGGTTGTACGCCAATTTAATGCTTATGGCCAAAACATCCTAAATGGCGGAAGCGGAAAGAGGTGAGGTTGATCCTTCTGCTGGAAAAATGTGCATAATGGATTTCCCTTACGAGGTAAACTATTTTTTTATTCAAGCTTACTTTTCATTTGAACTGTGTACATAAAAATCGGCTTTTAAATTTGAAGTCGTCCTGCAGCCGATCGATATTCATTTATTTCGATTAAAGCCCAAATTTAATTGTATTTTTCGCTGATAAATCGGATATTGGATAATCGACACAATAAAAATGCCTTAGAATGACACCTCATGCTTGAACAATTCACACATACATTTTTTTATTTTTCTGCTATTTTCTATGACAGTAAAATCCCTATATTGTCCATTTTATTTCACACTATGAAAATAAACACTTGTTGCTTAAAAAAAAAAAAAAAATGGATATTGATTTTAAGCCTACGCTAATATCACACTGTTCCAGACGCACAATATGGATACAGTCTTAATTGATGCTTAATATTAAATTCATATGTATATCATTAACAATGTAATGGGAAATAATGTGATTATTTGTTTTTAAAATGAATGAGCACAATTAATATACAGTTTCATATTTCTGCAAAATATTTCATCCAATAAATTATAACAAATTAAATTTTTAAAAAAATTATAAGAAAATTCTATAATAAATAAAACCATTAATTTTATTTATTTCAAACATGAGATTTTTCAAAATAAATTAGCTATAGATAGATTTAGCTAAATAAATTTAAATCTAATAATGATCACAATTAAAAATGATAGTTATACTTTTTAGTATATACAAAGACAGTATTATATTTATTTATTTAAAATAATAATATTTATAATAGAGGAAAAATGGCTCGTGAAAACCTCTTTGTGAGAGAAGTTCTTTACGCTAGCTTGTAAACTAAATAAATATAATAATTAATATTACTCATTCAACCGTTCGTTCTTACATATGTGTCGCTTAATAATGAGGACTCACATCGCTTACTTTACATTTTCAAATAAGATGTCTTTGGATATCTTGTGTATAAATCTAAAATATCTACTGTTGTTGCTGTAGTTGCATAGGGATGATACGAGGGGGTTGAAACGGAGATGAATCTTAGCGTAGAAGCATTTAGTGGTCTGTAAACAAAGCCTTATTTTACACAACTTGCAGCTTGCAAAGCCAATATTAGTAACTAGTAGGGATTCTGAAGTTTTGGCTTTTTCAATGTCCCGGAACCCGATACATGATAATTTCAAAGTCCCGGGACTCGAGGCTTCAAGCCTTCAGGCGAATCAAGACTTCAGAATCCGTAGTAGCTAGTGAGCGAATAAGTTTTATTGATATTTTTAATCTTATTCATGTATTCTATTTATAAAAACAAGCCAAAAACTATTTTAATCACAGTTCCCCGTATATCATTTTGTTTTCAGATACTGCTGACCATATTCAAATTCTTATCTCACCGAGATCTACTTGTAGCGGAACAAACATGCCACCTGTGGTATGAAATAGCTAACAATACATATTTCCTGAAAAAGCAACGCTTTTACCTGACGCAAAATGCAATCGCGAACGAGAGTTGTATTGATAATCTTCTAAATTCTCAAAAATTCAAAAAGCTCAACCATCTCACATTCAAAACGGTCGATTTTTCCTTGACAAACGTATCAAAAATTTCGGCAATATGGGAAGCCCGCCAAATTAAGCACATAGACTTTCTGGAATGCGAGATAAATGAACGAAGGCTCGTCGATATTTTGAATTGTTGTCCGAATTTAGAGTCGTTGTCTTTTGCTCTGTCCGGAAGCGCCTTTTATGGCACGCTCAGTCGATTGAACCGCAACAACGTAAAAGACATGAAGAAACTTAACTTTACAAAGACGCCGCACATCACTGAAGTATTTTTGAATCAATTCTTCTTGGCGGCTACCAAGCTGGAAGAATTTGAAGTTTCAGATTGCACTCTAAAAGCGAGCGATGGCGGTGCATCATTTTTCTATTATATCTATCGTTACTTTGACAGGAGAAGCCATTATTTGAAGAAAATGTGTTTTAATAAAACCACAATTGATGATTTGTCGTTGACGTTGATATCTAAAATATCCAGCTTGAAACTCGAATCATTTCAAATTTATGGATGCGATAAGATACACAAGGAAGGATTACTCTCGTTGATCTCGCACCAGACCAACTTGACTGATTTGAACGTGGGCTTGACTAAGCTCTCGGATGAATTACTTACAATGCTTTGTGACAATATGAAAAACCTTAAGTCTTTAAACATAAGTAGATGCGAAGGGATTTCGAATGCTGGCGCAGTTATACTAAATAAACTGAAAAAGCTACAACGTCTTGATATATCGCATTGTTTGGGAGTGACAGCATTAGGCATAGAAAACGGAATAGGCAAAGAGAAAAATTACAACTTGATTGAATTAAATATATCTGTTCTACATCTTACAGAACATACAGTGATTCAATTATCTGAAAATTTACCCAATCTAAAAAGCCTCATGATGAAATCGTGCATTAATTCAGTCACTAATAACTCGATTCAGGCGGTTTTAAAGAACTTGGTAAAGCTTAATACGCTGAGTATAAACTACTGCGATGCTATCACAGACGAAGGATTAACCGGACTGGATAAGCAGTTTTTCATAGACTTGAAGGGAAGAACACTGAGCGAGGCCCAAATAAGATGCGCGCGAGAAAACGCACTATGCGGATATTCATTATTGCAATTGAGGAATTTGAAGCGCGTCGAATTGAGCGGTTGCAAAAAAATCACCAACAACACGCTGATGTTTGCATTTGAGCACACCGAATTAAAGCAGCTGTATTTGAACAATTGTCAGGAGATCACATTCGAGGGATTAATCCGTCTTTCGACGAGTTGCCCCTTTATCGAGACTCTCGAATTGATTAATTGCAGAAATATCACCGATACGGATATTAAGGAAATCATTAAGAATCTCCATCGGTTAAAATATCTTGATTTACGAGTAAGCAACTATTCTTATTATTACGTTACAAATTAAATATCTGAAATGTGTACAATAAGAGTATTACCTATTTTCAGGATTGTGAAAATCTTACAGATGAATCCATTAGAGCTATATATAGAGAACATAAAACTTTGAGTGTTTTGGATGTTAGTTACTTTAAGAACCGTTGATAGCTTGAACTTTATCAGTTTTCCAATACGTCAGCATTTAACATGTTGTACTATAGACTATCCCACCTTGCTAATTATTCATCAGGGAGCTCAATTTATAGGGCCAACTAGTAAATCCAAAAAAATGTTGAAAATAACATTAATGAATCGTCAAAACCAAATTTTTACATTTAAAGTAAATTTTGATTGTCGTCCATTCAAAGCGTACAGTTTTGTATTTATGAGCTAGGATATGTGTATATCGTATCCTGAATATCCACTAATCATTCGAGGTAGGTCATTAGTTTTAGCAACTATATTATCGAAGATAATGGCTATATTTAATTCTACGTGTATTCAATATCGATGTATTCTTTCCGTGTTTCCGACAATAGCATAGTTTATCGGCATTTATAATTGCACAAATGCTAAGACCCATTGAAGTTCATCTCTCGGCATAGTTAATTTTACTATGTAGAATAGAATGTGATGCAAATACTCAATAAAATACATGTTTTATTTTAAAAATGAAATTTTCAAATGTGTGCACACAATCATACGTGCATTGTTTTAGGTTTGAAAATTGGGTGCTTGAGCTTGGTGCTTGGTTTCCTCTGAATAACTGCGCATTCTCGGAGGAAATAATGACCGTGGGACCGAACGTTCTGATTGTATTCTGCTGATTATCATTACGTTTGTTACTTACATTGAATGTATTTGATTTTATAATACATATGCAAAATGTATTTTATTTTATTGTGTTAAATAATTCAATATTACAAAAAAATCTGTAAATTTAGATGTACTGAAAAAAAAATGCATCGCGTTCGATCAATATAATACGTATCATGATGCGATAGTGTACTTTAATTTATAAATCTCTCGCATTATGTTTTTCTAATTTATTTAATGTAACATTATAAAATTTCCAGTACATCTAAAAAGTTCACAAGCCATTATTGAAATTTGATATCATAAATGTAGATTTAAATTTTGCGCATCGATTTTTACAGTAAAAATAAAAATTGGATGATAAATGAGAGAGATAAAAAGCTGTGAAAAATATGAAAAAATGTGTAAATTTGATACACATATAATTTATATATATATATAAATATTAAGGCATATAATTAGGATTTTTATGAATTATTATACTTATATGAAACTTATTTTGTATTAGACATTTATAAACAATTGGAGTGTTTAAATTTATCATCGAAGAGAGATATTTCTCAAATATTTTCTTTGCCCTCTCTTTCGATGTAATTTTATCACCGAATCCTGAAGCGTTCATGCTGCGGATTACGACGTTTCTAAAAAAAATATTTTATCATGATGCACGCAGTTTCAGCCGGATAACGACACTCGTTGTTTGGATTTCCCGATCCTAATTATGACTGTTAAATAAGAATAGACATTAGAATGCTCACACAAATTCTTTAGGATGATGATATCATCCTATAGCAGTTATCACAAATTATTCTTCTTCTTCAAGACTGAAAATTTCGATGCATCAAAAAGCGGTTATTGTGATAAATGAATTGTTTGATGCAATTCCAAAGATTAATTATTTTAGTTGAATATAAATAGTCTCGGATATGTAAAAGACTATTTTAAAATTAATTGGAAGTTTTTTTCCCCCCCCGCGAAGGGATTTTTTCAAAATAAAACTAGGTGTTACTCGTTAGAAAATACTCATGTGTAGAAGAATACATATTAATGTTTTAAGTATTTATTCATTTTGTGTCAATTAGATTTGCATTATTGTGCATAAATGTAAGAATATACATACATATATATATATATGTATTTTTAGCATTAGTACATAAAGAAAAGAGCTTTTAGATATAATTTACGGAGACGAGATACGAACAGAAAACTGTCCTAATTTAGAATTTAATTAACAATTGTGTCGACGTCGTGAGAATTGTTTGATTCCGCACCTATTTTGACGGCTTTTCACAACTCAAAATTGGCGAATCTGAAATAAAAATTGATGTTTACAATTTGATGTATGTTAATTAATACTGTATTTATATATGTGTTTCATGCATATTATTGTCTGTACTCAAAATATACAAAGAATAAATAAATGGTTGGTGTCACAAAACATCTTTCTTTTATATTTATCCCGTTAACTAAGTTCTGAATCGCTCAAGAAATTAATACAAAAAATACGTCAAGATCCTGATTAACGTTGGATATTGTACGATATTTAAAATTTACCATAAATAATAATAATTCAACGCGATATGATGAATGATATAGGAATGTATACTCAGCAAACAAACTTATAAACAGATATTCATTTTATGTAAATACTCAATGTTTCAGATTTAACAATTTTAATGGGATTACCAATATAAAACTAAAAATTGACTGCTTGGATGCTTAAAATCGAATAAACCATTTATGGCAAGCCTAAATCGGTGATGTTTTTCTTCAAATTTAATATAATTTACATATTAGATGACCCGAATGTAAATGTCATTTTTTTTTAAATAAAAATGTTACATTTAAATAAAAAAAAGTATTTATTCATTTCATAGATACAATCAATTTTCCTTCAGTAGCTACAGTCTTTTCCTATCTACAGAGCCGTAACGAGGGTATGAAGCGCGCTTAGCAAATGTTTAACTTGCGACTGAGGGGACTTTCATGATCGTACAGATAATAAAAGGCCCCAAGTACGCATTTATCCACGAAAATGCTGCAAAAAGCCTTAAAAATGGACGGAGTGTCCACAAGGTCTGTGGGTTCAACTAGTCATCTTATCGGACCGCTAACGTGATTTTCTGAAGAAGAGTAATTTTAGAAGAAATTTTACAACCGATCGAAAATACTGCTGTTTTTATGTTTTCTATATTAAATATTGACGCATATATACGGTTTGGGCATCTAAACGGATAAAAAGTTATGTTTAATATATTTACCGATACTAAAACATATTCAATATGAATTGTATCTCTCAATTGCAACTGAATTACATCTCGGCCAACTTAACGTTTGGCTTATTTTTAATGATTTAATTCCATCAAGCGCATGGCGTTTTTATGCCGGCTTAAGTTTTCTTTATCATGCAAGCAATCATTGTGAGTCTTGAGGCCAAAGTAGTAAGAACTCAAAATGACAGATGAACGGCCGCAACGGTGTCAAAAACTTATCATGCTTAATATGGAATTGCCTCTTGAGGTTTGTTTTATTAATATTAAAAGACAACTCTATTTTTTGGCAATTATCACAAAAGTCAATTTCCGATAATGTAGTGTAGTTTCAATTTAAAAAACAAATTCCGGCACTTTTTGTAATCATTCATATATATCGATCGCTCTCTGACCTCAAGTATATTTCATTTAGTTATCTTGAATGATTAAATGCTTTTAAAAAATCCAGAATCATCCATTGAAATATTTCATATTAAATACTCAATACATTAATTTGATATAATAACAATATCACATTTTCATATTGGATTTCTAGTCGAAAAGAAACTTTATTTTTATACTTTTGATTTGATGTTTGTATATTATTAGTTTTGTGTGAAAGGCACTGTATGCAATCTAAATTATTTAAGGAATTAAATCGAATAGAAACTTCACTGGCATGTTAAATGAAATCGAGATTGATTCAAGTTAAAGTATAACCAAATAATATGTCTAGTTTGATTGAAGAGATATAAGATCTTATCAATAATAAAAAAGTGTTTAAGCATTTATGAATAAAATTTGTCTTAAGGTGCCATCCATTATCGAACAAAAGACAGTGTTCATAGTAGACCCTTGAATACGCAAACAAAAGCTTGTACATAACTCTGAAGAAAACAAATTTTGAAAATGACTGACTACCCAAATATTGTCAAACTCTAAAGAAGATGCTCCGATCATCCGGTTTACAGATTGACTAGTGATGGAATAAACAGAATTATGATAGCGATAAAATAAACTAAATACAATATTGACTTAATATTTCTAGCTAGAATTCAAGTTTATTTCCTTATGCTTATGATTTAACGCGTTCCACGCCCCATCCACCATATACGGTGGACGTTTTCTTCCTCCATTTAAATGATTCGATTTAACAAGTTATTTATTTTCTATTTAATGGAATTAGCACATGCAAATATAAAAAAATATATGTTTATATATAACATATCATCATCATCATAGTGCGACCACAAACAGTCCACTGCAGAATTATGGACCTCTTCAATATCCATTTACGGGAAGGGGTTACATCCAATTCATCTGTATCATACATTCACCTCGTCGTTTGCTCGATATTGAAGGTAGCATTACAAAGGCATAAAATTAAAATAACTGAAATATACATAAAATGACAAGAAAATATCAAGTAAAATTAAAAAAATAATTTTAAATTTCTTTCTGTTTTGCCTTCCCCTATATATTTTTCTAACATATCGAGTTCAGCCCCTAATATTACGAAGCCAGGGGAACTAGCCTCTCTCCCTTCCCTCTTTGATAGGACCTGCTTCCACATATAGTTAAATTAAAGTAAGTTTATTTGAATAAGTCGAAGTTCGAATACTTTTTGCGGCCTAACCACATTTGACTACTCCTAACTATTATGCTTATACGATTTTATGTATTTTAACTATTGGCCACTTGACTAGTTCCTTTTTACAGAGTATATACTTAAATACTCTTCTAACCGCAAGCTGATACTCAGTTTATCTACTATTAATTGCTACTTTTACAAATAATGACTTGCTTATCACTAGCTATCTCTTACATAATCGACCCTACTTAACAATATGGAGCTCGATGAACCTCACCGGTTCGGAGCCGGGAAGCTTTAGGAACAGAACAAGAACAAGAAGAACACCAAGGAGACGGCCTCGAGGAGATGCATACAAAGAACTTCACTTTGGAACGTAAACAACATTGTCTTCCATTGACTTCTATATCGTTTTGTAATCGCCGAACTGAGAGGGACAACTTGAAAAGATGGCGAAACCACTGTCTCGAATTCGCTCGGGTAAATTGTACGGTGATGGGGAGACACCCTCAGTTGGTGTAGGTGCGAATCCGAGATGCACTTAAGCATCACGTATGTCTTCACCCTACCCCGGGAACGCCCTAGCGAGGAAAGGGGGGATTGGACTCCTTTTACTCCAGAAAGCCCTTTCCAGTAGAATCAAAAAGGTCGTCTAGAGTAGTTTTTCACCATCTCCCTATGAAAACTACTCAGTCTTTACAAACCCCCCAAACTCCTTATCAAGACGTTCGCGAAAGCATTCGTCAATACGTTCACTCAGTATGTATGTATGACACAGACGAAATGGATCCTATGAATGGATAATGAAGAAGCCCATAGTTCTGTAGTGGACTGTCAGTGGCTGCACTATGATGATGATGATGATGACATTGTTGCGTAGAGCATAAAATCATAAACATAAAATCATCGTGCTTGCAGCAAACTACAGTATTTCGCAGCCCGAAAAAATTTGGGACCGACCTTATCTAAGGACAATGGAGCTTGGAATGCGGCCATGGCCAACTCGTGGAACAGGGGCTACCTAAACTCTGGAGGGTCGGTGGGCCTAGTCCCAAGGACTACCACAAAAAATGAATCCTTGCTAAGACATTTGATTGGTGCATTTTTCGACACCGAAATGTCTGGGGGGGTATGGAGATATAGCGATTTCCGTCCCAGGACTAGCTGTCTTCAGGAACTATCGGGTCTCGAGTTGGAGTCGGACTTTCGCCTCGAGGGTTTTCGCTGACCTGCTCTTTGAGCTTCCACTGCTATTATTGGAACTTGCCATACAAAGAACCTCCGCCGACTCAGCCTGATTGGCCATACTTTCCGTCTTCCTCTCGTGGCACTCATAAATGCCGTCTTCTTTGCATATTTTTACAATACATGCATTGTGCTAGCATTCTATCTCTTCATTTAAATTCCCTGCGGAGCTTATGTTCCTGAATCCCGTCACCGAAAGTTATAAATCAGAGCCAGACCGACATTCGGAGTCAATCCGTATATCACCATACTGCGGTCGTATTTCGAGCGATCTCACATGCTAAAGAACGCAGTTATTAAATCGCGGACCACCTTGTGCCAGCAAGGGGTCTATGGTACAACATTTTTTTTTCTTTTACGACTGAATCTATGTTAATCATATAATCTATGTATCAATTTGAATTTTATTTTTAAATATTAAAAGGATAACTTAATATCGTCATGATAAATATTATAATATAAACATTAATGTTTCATTATAAGGTTTTTAAGGATTGATGTGAGTTATGTTTTTAATTTCAGGTCAGAGTCAAAAACGAACATCCGATCGTGTTATGAATTTTTAGGGATAAGTTAAAATCTCGTCGTGCTTTGATTATTTAGCTGATTCCCGATTGGATACCCATATTTTACTTTCAATTAAAAACGTATAATATTTTATTATTTTCAGATTTTGATATACATATTTAAATTTCTTCCGCACGGTGATCGTCTTGCAGCTGGAGCCACATGCCGCTATTGGAACCATGCTGCATGTGCTAGATGCTTTTTAAACAAACAAGTATATGTGTTTTACTAAAAGCATATTAAAATGTGAGAATTTAGTAAGAGTTATTTTCTCTACTGGAAATTGCAGGAAGTTCGAAAACATTACATTTAGACAGTTAGATTTTAGGCAATTAAATATTAACAAAGTGTCTGCGATATGGAGAGTCAATGGCCCAAACATTAGGTCTATAGATTTTGACGAATGTGAAATATCTGAAAAGATGTTCGTCAACATATTAAATTCTTGTCCGAATTTAGAATCACTCTCATTTTCAGTCAGTAAGGAATTACGAATGTCGGCAAGTCTTTTAGATGGTAAATTACAGTATTTAGACTGTAATAATTTAAAACATTTGAAAAGGCTGAAACTGTCGAAAAACTATTATTTTTCAGATATATTTGTTAATCAATTTATCTGTACAACCGATACATTGGAAGAACTTGATATTTCAGATTGTTGTTTAAACTTGAAGAAAAAATTTTCATCTCTTCCAGAATCACTCAATTTTTCTTATATTTATAAATTCTTCGAAACCAAGGGACAAACCTTGAAAAAAATATGCGTCAACAAGACTTTGATTGACGATGAAGCACTGACAAAAATATCAGAACTGCACACTCTCAATCTCTCTTCTTTTCAAGCATACGGCTGTGATCGAATCAATAAAGATGGAATTTTTTCATTAACATCACACCAAAGCAATTTAACAGAATTGAATTTAGGCGATTGCACCGAAATTACAGACGATTTTTTAACAAACATTTGCAGAACGTTAAAAAATCTCAAATCTCTCAATATAAGTAAATGCGATATGATTACAAATATTGGAGCAGTTGAACTGAACAATCTTAAAAAGTTAGAACGCCTCGATATATCCAGGTGCAACCTCGTCACATCAGAAGGTTTAAGGATTGGAATATGTAAAGAAATTAATAAAGTTTTAACCGAGCTAAATATTTCCGCACTGATTCTTAAAGAATATGTTATAATTCATATTGCTGAAAAAATACCCAATCTAAAAATCTTGAACATGGAATTATGTTTTACATCTGTTACTAATCATTCGATTCAATACGTTTTTAAAAACTTATTGTATTTACATACACTATGTATTAATTACTGTGAGACAGTAACAGACGATGGCTTAACGGGACTAGAAACGGGCGAAATCTATCCTATTGATCATTTCAGTTTCGATATAAGAAATGAAGACGCCTATGATATTCCCGAGGAGGTTTTGGAATACAAGGATAAAAAATTTACAATAAACGGATATCCGCTATCTAGACTGAAAAATCTTCGATGTCTTAACATGAGCGGTTTAAATAAAATAACCGATTTTTCACTGCAATTTGCGTTTAAAAATGTACAACTGAAGACTTTATTTTTAAACGACTGTGACCGAATCACATCCGACGGATTACATTTCTTAACAAAAAATTGCCCTAGCATAGAAAAATTAGCTTTAACAAATTGCAGCAAGATTTGCGATAATGGCATAAAGAATATCACAACCCGTCTTAACCGCCTAACACATCTTTATTTACGAGTACGCATTTATCGCTATTTTATTAATGCAGTATATTAAATGTAGCTTTGTTCTAATTATTGTCTACTTTCAGGGTTGTGAGCTACTAACTGTCGCGTCCATCAAGTCTGTTTTGTCTGAATGCAAAGCTCTGAAAGTTTTAGACGTTCAATCCTGCCGCAACATTACACCGGAACTGGAGGCTTCTTTAAATGAAATACCATCCTTACACACGCTGCACATTTTAAAACTTGGTACATATATAAACGGGGGTGAGAACATGTATAAATTTATTGTTTTGTAATTTTTTTAATAATTAAGGCATATTTCTACGACGGCGATTCAAATATAACTTGGAATTTTGCTATATATAATAGATTTATAAGTAATATGTAAAATACAAATGGAATATCGTATTTTTCTGCAAAGTTTTCTTTATTAGAATTTTTTTTTTGTCAAATAGGAAAGATCTAAATGCAATCATTTTGCGTTTAAAGTACGCTCAGATCTCGTATAACACGATTATATGGTTCCGCAAAAATGTGTTATACAAGGTTTGAAGTTCATACAAAATTACAAAATAATAAATTATGTTTCATTCTTTTTCGAGATCTTTTGTGGGTTTCCATCATCAGAGAATTCGGTATCATTTTTGAATAGCCTTGAAATTGTTTTTTACATATATGGCGCAAACGTCCCCGCACCAGGGGTTATCACTCATCGAACGGACCCGTATACAAAATGTTAATATAAGATATTTCCAAAATATTTTACATTTTTGTAGATTGTAAAGCTTAAAATAATTGACATTGAACTTTTTTTTAATCAAATGTACCAAAAAAAGATCATAAATAATAACGAAATTCATATTAATAATCTAGGATTAGTTATTTAAAAGCTGTTACCGTTTATATTACTGAATAGGACTTTCGGGGAAACTTTCTGTGTATATTTCTATTGTGCATAATTTATATAATATTATATATTTCTATCTGTCATTCCACCCTGCAAGTTTATAATTGTAATGTAATAATTTTTTATACTAGTTAATTAGTCATATTTGTGTTGTGTTAAATAAAAATTGGATAAAATCAGAGCAATAAACAAGTTGCTGGCCTTCATGACAATAAAAAATCTAATTGAGGGGACAATTTAGTAAGACATAAAGAACATCTACGGACTATTTTTAGACAATAAATCTATTCAATTGGAACGATGTTACCCCGGTACAACTTCAACATAACTAACTTTTTCTCTTTAAATCAACCCTTTGCACTCGAGAGGTGACTCTCACTCACCATTCAGTTTGATGCGGAAACTCGATCCGCTGCAATAACTGTTTATGTTTAGTTCCTTTGAAGTGAAATTTTATTAAAAAAAACATATTCTTGAATAGTTTAACTAATAATATATAAAAATTTAAAAAACGATTTTTCGAACTGTCAACTGGTTACCCTCTTAATTATATTCATAAAGGTGTAGATACATAAAATGTTAACGCTTTGGACTCCTATTGGCCATTTTTTGCGGGAGACGGAGTCCTCAGCGCGCCACTTGTTAAGCGTGGGAGATTTCATATTCCGTGTATAAAATATAAGAGTTTACAATCGATGTTTCAAACCACTTTAATCTTTCGCATGAAACAATATGATGTTGCGTATTAATCTGCCTTATCCACCCCGCCCATATTTTTAATGTAATCTAAAATCACTACTGGCTTGTTTATTAGCTCATTTTGATTATGTATGTTATCTTTCGTCCCACAGCTAATCTTGTTTTTTTAATATGATTAGGTAAACCCTTTCTGTAAGTCATTATCGTGCCAACATTTCCTTTTCGAGAGTTCTCCAGCAAGATTGATGTATCCTATCCGTAAATATATGATAGCCTTTTATATCTGAGTTCGCCTGTTGTAGATTATTAAAAAGGTGTAGAACGAAAAAGGAATAAAACGTAAAAAGTATACGTACTATCAATATTGGACACAAATAATTTTCAAGATGTACACTGCGCCACAACTCGACGCAGACTATTGTTTTACGCTCTTTACCGATGTACCGATTCAATTCCTCCGAAACAAATATTTTCCGACATCTCGAGTTGCTGGTTCGCCGCGCGAAAGAGTCTCGAGTGCATAGGGTTTAATAATATTATTAAAAAGTATTACATGTTTGTCCTATTTTATGTTTATTATTTTCGTCTGGTTTACAGGTTGTATGCCAAAATTGTATCATTATTAAACATACTAAGCAGATCGCACGGTACTATATTTTCTAGCAGCGGCCTATGGATTATGTAGTGCCACAGGTACTAGAGAAATCTGAATTTTTGCTTTAACAAAACAAGACTTGCTGCTACAATTATTTTTATTCCAGGTTTGTTTTATTAGATGTATCTATTTTAGTGTATTTATTGATTTAAAATATGCTTATCAGTATTATTTGCTTATTTATAAGGTTTGAAAACTTAAGCTCGATTAGTTCCTGATAGGATAGTCGTTTTTCTATATATTTATATATATATAATATGCATCTTTAATTTTGATCCATTGAAAACATCAAGGCAAATCGCTATTTTGTCTGCTAAACGCTTGGTCAATCAGAAAAAACTGGATTGTGTATAAAATTATTCGAAAAATAACATTTTAGAAATGTTTAAATTTGTTCTATATATATTTTGCAGAATGAAGAAAAAGCATCTAAATGTGAGAGAATTTATTTTAAAAATATATTTCTCAAAATCATATATAAAATCATTGCATTTGTAATCTCAATATATTGTTAATCTAGTTGATCAAATCTATGGCTGCTTATTAAGTGTGGAGGATAGCGTTAGATTATAGTGATAATGTTAAAAAATATATCGATTCGGCACTCGCATATTTAAAATGAAAATTGCATTTAATTCTATATACTGAAATCATTAAATGTGATAATAAATTATGTGTTAATTTATAATGTTCATTGACATCACTGCATGTGATGCAGGATGTTTATTGATTTTAAAAGCATTTCGATTGACAAAATAAATGTAAATATTTTTTTTGTAAACATTTATATATTTTTAAATGTATATTTTACAAAATAGAGTACAAGCTTTTTTTTATGTGATAATTTTAACAATGTTAACAATGTTAAAATTATATTTTAAAAACATTATCAAATGAAAGCAAACAAAAGCATTGCATTCCACATTTAATTTTTTTAAATATATCACTGCAATGGTTAATTTGATTAGTTTAATCTGTGGTTGCTTACTATTAATAGAGTAGGCGTTAGATTTTACATAGTTCTTAATCATAATTTTACAAAAAATACAAATCGGAAATCAGTGCATATTTAAATAAAAATAGCATATAACACTGTACACTGGAATCGCTGAATGTCATTAAAAAAAATTATTTAACGATTTATTACAATATTTGACATAGCATGTGATGCTAGTAAAAATTAGACACCGGGTCGTTAACACTCGTGATGAATCATTTCTTAATTTATAGAACAGCCAGAATTATTTATTCGAAATTATACTACATAAGTAATTTTTACGTAAATTAATATATATATATATTATCATTTCATGCGCGCGCGGAGAATCTATATACGAAATACGCTTAAAGCGTGCACCAAAAATATTTTGGATACATTATGAAAATAAGCAAAAATAAGATTAATGTCAGTGATATTGGAAACGTTAGATTTTAAGTTTTAATATGTAATTATTAAATGTGTATTTTTTAATTATTCGTAGTGAAAAAATCAATGTGATCTAATAAATTTATAAACAAACCGAGAACTCATTTTTACCAAACCTAACTTACGTAAATAGAACTATGTCAATTTTTTTTAATTTTTAAAATTTATTCTAATTGTGTACCACCTATGTAAAAACTAATGTTAAATGTATGATTGATCTTGAAATATAGTATCTAAACATTCTGCATTTGTAGTATTACTTAATAAACACACTTAATAGTAACTTAAACGAAATCAAAAACATATTCAACTTTGCCACGATATTGAAATGGCACATGAAAAAAAATCTATTTCATAAACACAACGAAATTCCTTCATTATTTATCTTAATAAAATAAAAAATACATATTACGAATGATATGAATTAAGTGCAAAAAAAAAACAGCTTATAAAAATATGTCCGTAGTGTTTATGCATCATTGAATGTTTTTAAATATACTACATCAATACTATAAAAGTGTATGAACTAATTTCCATGTCGGATATCAAATTTTGATATGTGATTTTGTCTAAATCTGAATTTAACCGATTGAATGTTGTCTTAGATATATTTATTCCCATGAGCCATTTTAAATGACGGTAAAAATCAATCAAGAACACGGCTTTCTCTCGTATGGGTATCAATTTGAATGTGAATGAGATTCAATCGAAACTTTGTATAGTAAAAATATTCGAATTATGCATACAGAATTATAATCAAATAAAAAAGTAATCAGTTTTATTTAAAGATTATATTTCTCATAGGTTTAAGTTTATCTAAATATAAAAAAAAAATATACCATTACAAAAAAAACTTGTCACATGGAATAAAATGCGTTCACCACTTTACAATAGAAACAAAAGCGCCTTATGGCTGACTAGGACTTCCAAGCTGGTCAATATCGAAACAGACTGAAATATTTCATGAACTAAAACCTAATTTTTATTGCATGATTAACTTAGGCTTTTGATAAAAATTCATTTCATAAAATGGCATTATAATTTCTAATTGCAGTAAAAAAAAAATCCAATTATGCAAATTATATTTCCGCAATTTTAATCTAACTTGAATTAACAAAAACATTTTGATTATAAATCTCTAGTTCATAAGAGTTCTAAAAAATTAACTAAAACTCAAATTAAAAATAATCATATGGATGCGCGTATAGTTTGTGATTAATTCAAAAGATTACGTCTGATTTGCAACCAAAAATGAAGAATAATTTGCGCTATACAAAAGCGTTGACGTCTCCGTTAGATGCTCAGCATTCTTGCCGATTGGAAGCCCTAAAGCCGACATATCCACATCGTTACGAAAATAAATAAAATCACAATCTGGCGCTTATAATTTATAAGATAAATCATCTTGTTAAAAGTGAGATGTTATATAATAAAAATATATATATTTAATAATAAATATCTAGGTACTAATTAATCTATACTGTCTATCGGAAAGTTCGGTTCAGAAAGCTGAACTTGGGGCGTGTTGAGAGAATCGTTCTCTGGTGTCACTGGGCGCTCCTCCACGGTGCCGCCGTTTAAATCGTCGTCCAGCTCAAAGTCGTCAAAACCAAAACTCGGCGGCGGTACATACGATATAAGCTGACTGGTCGACTCTGCAAGCATAAAGACAAATTAAAAATAAAATAAAACAAACCATTTATATCGCACCCATGAAATAATATATTTTCTGTACGTTTTTGAAAAAAAAAAGCATTTGGATTGACGGAAAATCATTTCTATACGTGTTTATTCTTTCATGATCCAAATTAAATGGGACTTGTAAAAACTATCCATTCTTTTGGAAAGAATTGTGTGCAAGACCAGACACTTTCAATTATCATGCTGCAGTTATGCATTCCGTAATATATATCCAATGAATAATGCATATCTGAGCGTATATTATGTTAATGCATGTCGTTTTTAATGCAAAAATCTCCCGCATTCGAAATGTAATTTTATTTAAGGGGTCATCTCACTTCATCACGTCTAAAAATCGTTTTTCGAAAGGACAAGTCTCTAAGGAAGTTGGCCATAATTTTGGTGAAGAAATTCGGATTATTTCAATGCTTTACAGCTAATGCGCTATGTAAAAAGGCGAATAAGCAAGTGGAAAGTTAGAGCACAAAAAGAAAGAACGATTATGGATTAGCTATCCGCCTACATCTTGATTCAATAAAAAAATTGATAAATGCTATTTGGGCCACATACTATCACAAAATTTCGACTGATGAAGCCTTTCAGCATTCATATTGTCCGGATGGCAATGAAATTACAAAAAAACGCAAATACAAGATAGTTATATATACTTTTCAACAAACAGACTATTAACAATAGTGCGATAGCGACACGCTTACAGATTAAGAATCTTTTCGACTTTTTGTTTCAGGTAAGCCTGAATGAAAAAATTGTTCCACACTGTCGATTTACATCTTTTTTGACATGTCATTTTGATGTTTTAAAAATGATATAATATATATTTTTAATAATTACGAATTTATTTTTTTGGTATTATATAAGAGTGCCATAATAAATCCGAAAAAGATTTATTTCATTATACGTTGTATTCACTGTGAAAAAAATTATTAAAAATCGCCTATTTTTTGAGCCGTCAAAGTGAGATCACCCCTTAAATTTATTGTGCAAGAATAACACTCTTCCATCCAGTTGATAATTTTTAATGCTATTTAGTTTTGAGACACACCTCAGTTAATTTGTACTAATACACAATACTACAAAACAGACCTTTAACGTTTCTTTACGTTCAAAAAAATCAACAGATTTGATGAATATATTTAATTCGCAATTTTTAAACCAGCAATTTGAAATGCGCAATAAATTACTTCACCTTATTACACGTAACGTTAAAATAATATACCAGCTTTAAGTCTTTATAAATACACTTAGCAAACGTAGCTCAAAACTTACATTAATAATTTGGATCACAAAGAGTCGAGATGAAAGTTCAGACGGAAATTCTTTAATTTATGGATTAATAAATAATCCACACTTTAATATAAAAACTATACGAATTTGCTATTATAGAATTCGTATAGCATCAATTAAATTCTTTAGTGCTATAATCGAAACAATGTGCGGATATTATGGAATTGTACGAAAATCAATATATTTCACCTATTCCAAGTCGATAAGAGATAAATAGGCAATATTTACATTTCATTGATACCTCGTTTGCAATTTTCTTGAGCTGTGAATGTCGTTCAATAATTTGGATGAAATAACATAGCCTTCTTCCACAAGTCAATCAATCTTTTATAATTGTTAATTTATTTTAATTACCAAATAAATGCATGAATATTATTGGTCTAAGTATTAAAATTTTGTTATTTAACACACATGCTTAATAAAACGTAACAGATTTATTAACACAATTTATACGGGAACACAGAACTTGCAATTCTAAGCGGGAAACGGACATTAATTCTATGAAACGACATGATGGGAGTACGCAGAAAACATATAGCTGCTGAATTTAAGCCGATATAGAGATATTCACCACATTTCAATGTACGCAATTAAAAAACAGGTCGATTAGGGAATACGGGAAATGACAAGTGCGTGAATCAAGCGATGAGAGTAATAAAGTGACACGCATGTGAATATAAAGCTTTGGATAGCTAAGGAAGCAATTTTTTGTATCATACAGTAATTGAAAACAATAAACGGGTACAATATGAAGACAAATGATACAATTGCTATTAAATGAGCAAGGTAGAATTTTTTTGTAAATTTATTGGAATGACGGAAAAAGATTGCATCTAAAAGGGGAAAATATGTAATAAATTTACTTTTAAAAATCTTATTCATAATCAACCTTCTCATATGTATCTCAAAATATTATGTTGCGAGACACACTACAAAAACAATGATAAATCAAAAATAAATATTTAATTTTCACTATTATCGTTCATGATATATATATACTAAAATTCATTAAAATAAAGTTATTAATCAATGGTACTGTAAAAAAAAATAGTTTGGCAACTCTATTGATCCTTTCAAAATTCACATTTGGTAAACATTGTTAAAAATAAAATTATTAAATATCACAGATAGGTTTCTGCTGCTTTAAAGCATATATTTTTTTAGCCGCCAAAACTGCAAGCGGAGCAAAATGTTACCCGCTTAAAATGTGTCGTATATTATTGATATTCTATAATATATTTATTTATTTTTTAATTTAACAAATGGATCAGGTTCAAATCCAGCCACCAATCAAACTAAACAATTCTGGAATGTCATC
This sequence comes from Stenopsyche tienmushanensis, assembly GCA_008973525.1. Taxonomy (NCBI): domain Eukaryota; kingdom Metazoa; phylum Arthropoda; class Insecta; order Trichoptera; family Stenopsychidae; genus Stenopsyche; species Stenopsyche tienmushanensis. The sequence continues at coordinate 1,442 of WACJ01000436.1, read as the reverse complement.
TATTAACCATTTAAAATCAATGGGAGATATGCTACCAACTGGATAATCTATAAAAAATACAATCAGCAGCGTCAGTAAAATCATTTTAAATGCATAACAATATTTATTATTAATATAAGCACATGAACTCTTAAATGGTTTAAGTACCCCATTAGCGAATTTCAATATACGACTCTATAGATCATTTTAATTGGTCGTATCATCTGTTTATAATCCTCCATCATTTCATGTACGGAAAAGATAAATATTTATATAAAAAAATAACAACGAAAAGAATATACGCCACACAATTATTAAAAATAAAATTAATAAAAAGTATGCATGAAGTCACAGAGAACTGATACTGACGCTTAATTGTAAGCAAAGTGAAATAAAACATTTTTTTGGTCATGTATTTATAAATAATAAGTCTTAACATATAATTTCTTGAAAACAATTTTAATGCACTTTGATGGCCAAAACAGACAAAAAGCATGAATTAGTTTGAATTTCTTAAGCTCAGTATCCCTTTAAATTTAATCTTACATGTCGTCTCCAACTATGGAAATAGAACGTTAAAAATTAATAAAGCGCTATTGATAATCTGCGGAAACATTCGCAGAAATAAACATCTTACATTTATAGACGTCACCCTTGCATGTTTAATGTTTGCGTTCAAACAGACCTCCGAATATAAATAAGCCCCACACTCTTTTACATAATTACGGTCATAAATCTATATTTAGATATTGTATACGGAGAGCTGGCGGCATAAATTGAGGGTCATCTAACACGTTTTGGCGTATTTCTGGAATATCATTATGACAGTGTGGCGACTGTCGTTAGATTTGGGATGGGAGGGGGTTGAAATCAAGTGAAAATTTAACATAATGACGACGATAAACAACGGAATATCCGATCCAAGATGACGAGAATTTAAACCAGAATAGTGCCATGGGAGATCAATCAAAAGTCAGAACTTCGTAAAGAAATCATTTTATTATTTATTATACCCCATTTCTTATTTATGATGCTCTCAATCCTGTAGTCGTCGAACATCTTCTCGAAGACTCCACCAAAGAGTCGAAGAGATGTTGCGCCGTCCGAAGGTGATGTGTCCGCTCCACAGGTCAAAAGCTCTGTCCTGTGCACTGTTCTCGCATTTGCGAAAGTTACGGTCGATTTTAGTTGATCTTACAAAGCCAATCTGAACCTGTTACAGGTTCCTGTTTTGAATAACGTCCGTGAAGTGATCCCGATATTGCTGTTTTACCTCCACGGAGCAAGTAAAAATTTACACGTGGCCGGACAGTGGTGACGTCTGTTCGATGAGCTCCATTCGCTTTTATATCCCCCGCGTATTCTGCATCAAACGCGTTGACACTGACCGATTCCCTCCGCTCGCGGATATATGAAAACTTGATAAACCGACGCAAATATATCGTAATCTTGGAAGCTTAATT